>VZTY01031385.1:41522-67689 GCA_013400935.1 Turnix velox
TGTGGATGTCCCCTCAATCCCTGGAGGTGTTTAAGGCCAGGCTGGATGAGTCTTTGAGCAACCTGGTGTAGTGGGAGGTGTCCCTGCCCATGGCAGGGGGTCGGAACTAGATGATCTTGGAGGTCCCTTCCAACCCAAACTATTCTATGATTCTATAATTCTTTCTCCATTTCACAGAATCATAGAATGCGAGGGATTGGAAAGGACCTGGAGAAATCATCCAGTCCATCCCCCTGCTGAAGCAGGAACACCCAGATCAGGTCACACAGGAAGGTGTCCAGGTGGGATTTGAATGTCTCCAGAGAAGGAGACCCCACACCCTCTCTGGACAGCCTGGGACACTCTTCTCTCACCCTCACCCTGTCAAAGTTCCTTCTCATATTTCTTTGGAACCCCTTATGTTCCATTTTAGCACTCTTAATTTTAGAAAATATTTGAAGAACCTCCAAGGACCTGTGTAGATCTACTTTTACCACCTTTTGGATTTCATGTTGGCAAAAATTCCGACTGAGTGACCCTGGCAAACACCACAGAAACAAAAGTGACCAGGTTTTGGTGCATTTTTTTGAAAACTTTGCAAATTTTACAGCCAATATTATTTAATATCCCATATTTGGGGCGAGGCAGGGCCTCATTTTTGTTCTCCCTTGTTGCCATGGCAGATAACCTGGTTGGGGGTCAGGTGACCCAAACTGACCAATGGGGTATTCCCTCCCAGCTGCCAGTCACTATAAAATATGAGGGAAGAAGGGGCCATCTTGGTTTTTCAACAGTTGTTTTTTTTCCAATGAGTTTTTCTCCACTTGATGGCTTCTTTGAGGGGCTTTCTTTGTTGGTTTTCTTCCTTCAAGGACTGATCTTTGAGGAGGACATCATCATTTTTTGATTCGGGTCAGTGTATTCCACAGAATGTTTGTCACTGTTTGCAGTTCCAGAACTTTCCAAGTGTTTGCCTGCCTGTGGTGTCTTCCCAGGCGCTTGGTTGGGGGTTTTGTATGTGTATTGATTTTTAAACTAGAGCAGAGTAGGTTTAGGTTACATTTTAAGAAAAAGATCTTCCTCGTGATGGTGGTGAGTCAGTAGAAGGTTGCCCAGAGAAGTGGTGAAGGCTCCATCCATGGAGACATCCAAGGTCAGGCTTGCTGAGGCTCTGAGCAACCTCATCTAGTGCAAGATGTCCCTGTCACTGCAGGGACTTGGTCTAGATGGCCTTTGAAGGTCCCTTTCAACTCTAATTTTATGACTTTGTGCCTATTTTTTCATAGAATTTTTGAACAGTCTTGATTGGGAGCAATCTTTTAGCTCGAGTCCAACCATCAGCCTCACTATGATAAGAACCAGCTCTAAACTGTACTTCTAAGCTCTCTATCTGCCTGTCTCTTAAATCCCTCCTGGAATGGTGTCTTAGCTCCTTCCCTGCACCTTTTCCCATGTTTGATAACTCTTTCAGTGTCAAAGTTTTTTTCCTAATATCCAGTCTAACCCCTATTATATTCTACTATCTCTTTTTCATTTAAGTAGGTTAGTTTTTTCTTTTTTTCTAAACTTGTATCTGGACCCTATTTCTATTCTTTCTCTATCTAGAGTTTGTTGTATCTCTTGCCATCCTGGCCCAAACTATAACATTAGATTATTGTGGGTTTTATGGTTTTTTTGGAGCCCAAGTGAATGAGGATCTCAGGACAGGTCTGTAAAAACCTGTATTGGTAGTAATGATAGTGGAAGTAAATAGAAGAACGAACCATAATGGTTTCTGTCATCCCTTAAAGAGGATGGAAACCATGAAACCAGGAGGAAAAAACATACGTAGTGGAGCCTTTTTATTGGTTTACTATATATCATTTATGTGTATAAAAGGCTTTAAGATTTTCTTCATCTGCTGTGGTTTTCTGGTCCAAGCCAGTGGGATCTTGCATCTGGGAAAGCTCTAGATCCAGAGGTTCCTGTTTTCTCTGTTTATCCAGCCACTGCTTTTTTGTGTTTGGAAGCTTGGGGGGTGCCAGTTAGAGAGAAATTAAGAAGTTATTACAGTTAGAGCCATCTTTAATTAACATCTCATTATGCTGAGTAAGCATTTATGAAGGCTGCAGGCCCTCTGCCATCAATGGAGTGATTGAAGCTGACAGCCCTGTTTTTTCTACTCACCCTTTTTAATTCCCCACCATGGTGGAGCCAGAAGTAGCCAGGGCTTTGACTTGTGTAGCTGTCAGCACTGTTTTGTAGGTGTTTCTTGCCTGGTCCATGGTGAAGATGATGTTCCTGAAGCTTTGCTTGCATGACAAAGCGGATTTTAGGCAGTTCAGTTGCCCTGTGTCTGCCACAGTCCCAGCCAGAAATGGCTGAGATGGTGTTGATGGAGAGGTTCTGGGTGTTCTTGGTGGAGAACCTTCCCTGGGACATTGAGGTCCTGCACTAAGCCACATGCCACCTCTGTTTGCCTACCAGTGATGATGTTTGTCCCAAATTTGCACTTCTTCAACACTTATTGATGCGAGACAGAGAAATACTTTACAAATTAATCTCTGTATGCATAAAAGAAGCACTTTTCCAATGTTTAATTCAGCACAGAATTACCAATGTAGTGGAGAAACACACTATGAAGTATTTATAGACTTTAGGACTTGGAGCTGCTCTATCTCAGTGCTACCACTTACTCTCTGAGTAGCTTTGTAGTTTAATATAGTTTGACTGGCTTAGTTTCCCTTCTATGAAATGATAACATATATTTTCTAGCTTATTAATGGACCTTGATAATTAGTCAGTACTTATATTGGACTTTAGTGGAGACAGTTCAACTGAATGCATTTTAATCTTATTGAACAATTCAGAAACCAGATATTTCATCCTGCCATTTAAAAAAGAAAAAAAGAATCATACTGACATACTTAGAGTTTTACCTAGTAGTGTGCTCTGAATAATTAATTATTCAACTAATAATTATCCATTTGGAATGAAACAACTTGATTGCTGAGCCTGATGAGGAAAAACCAGTCAGGAAAGAACCTTTTCAAAAACAAAAACGTTCTGCAGATATCCTTAAATATTTAAAAGGTGAGCTATATTTAGTAAATTCTTCCTAAGGGTGTTGAGGGGGGGGGGAGAAGCCAAACGGATGCTAATTTCCTGTGTCATCAAATTTGTCTTATGTGTGTCAGCAGCATTCCTAAATCACTATCTACTACACAAATCACCATGTACACGAGCATAGGGTAGCATTTGACATTTCCCTGGGTGGTTCCTGTTTATCAGCGAAGAAAATGGTCTGCTCTGAGGTCATGTCATTTTCTTCTCATTGATTATTTAATATTGGGGGGGGGCATGCAGTGTTTGTTCTGCTCAGATATTCAGCAGTGAGGAGAGAGCCTAATTTAGCAAGGAGATGTAAAAGTTGCAGCATTTTTATCATTTTTCTGATGTCCAGACCCTTATCAGAGACCACTGTAGTCTAAGCAGGGAATTCCTTGGCTATAAGGGATACTGGGATGAGTCCAAGGTGCTTATGGTGGACACTGTACAGCATCCTCCATGGGCAACTTTAATTTGAAAACCGCCCTTTTTTTACTTGTGGCTTTTTAAAATAGAGTTCTGCCACTAGGAAAAGGAAGAAATCCGAAACTTAGAGGGAATCTGGCATTTAAAAAACCTTATTTCACAGATGCTGTGTTCTCTTCCAGCAAAACCCCATTCACTTCCCTGCTGCCACCCAGCCAGGATGTCACGTATGTGTGTTTTGCTTTTAACTTTTCAGTGGCACTTGTCACTAAAAAAAAAAAGAGAGAAATTACATTGATCCAAAGGGAAAATTGTTTCACAAGGCTGTTTTTTGGACTGCAACCTGAACCTTTGAGTACTTTCACTTGAACCTCAGTTTCTCACAACCAAGGGGAATGACTCTAACTTTTTAATGGGGTCTAGAATGGCAGTAATGGATGAAAATTGAAATAGGGGAGGTTTAGGATGGAGAAGAAAGAAGCTCTTCACTGTGAGGGTGAGACCCTGGAATAGGTTGCCCAGAGAGGTTGTGGCTGCCCTGTCAATCCCTGGAGGTGTTTAAGGCCAGGCGGGATGAGGCACTGAGCAACCTGGTGTAGTGGGAGGTGTTCCTGCCCATGGTAGGGGGGTTGGAACTTGATGATCTTCAGGATCCCTTCCAACCCAAACCATTCTATGATAAGTAACACAGTAGAAGGGAAAAGATGAGCTGCTGATTTCATTAAAGCTGACCTACTGATAATGGTGGAGGCTCCAACGTGGTGTTTGTAAACAATCAGGGAAAAAAAAAACATGTGAAGTGATGATTTCTTGTTTTCTGCCTGCCTGATATTCTATTTGCTTGAAGCACTGATCCACAATGGGTGAAGCTTGTCCCCAAAGCACCAGCTTCTGTATGGGTGTGATTTTTGTCAAAACATTTCACTTCAGCAAGCCCGTAACCGATTGTGAGGATGAACAGTTTTGATCATCCCCTTTTTCAAAATGTTAAAACAGTTTTAAGAATTGCCTGCATTTAACATCACAACAAGGGAAAAAAAAGTTTCGCTTCCCAGTTTAGAGCAACTTCTGGCTTAGAAACTGGCATTAATTTATGCTCCTGTGAACAAAATTCCAACATGTTGGGAAGTCAAAATAAAATATCAAGGTTTAGACATCCCATCTCAATATTTTATGAGACAAGGTTTTATCTTCCTGCCTGCTCTCCAGAGTGAAACCAAAGTCCTACTGAAGCCATGGGAGGGCAGGCAGCAGTTTCTTTACTCTCTGCTCAGCCCTTGGGGCTGGTGTCTTCTGCTTCTGGCTCTGCTGTGAGGATGAGCTGCAGGATCAGGTCAGGAGACCTGTGGCTGCTTTGCTCTATCAGCATCCCAAAGAAGTGCTGCAGAGTTGCTGCAGTGTTGCAGTCTAAAGGAGCTGCTTTAGGGACACAGGGATTTTACTGCATAAAACTGTCAGTGCTGAGGGGTGTGTGTGTCCTCTACCATCCTTCACCCCCTTGGGGTCATCCATGCTTTGAATCCTTTAAGCTACACACTATTTACTTCTCTTATCTTTTTCATAATAGAACATTCCACATCTTGGTGCCTGAGAGATATGAAAAGAGGGTGTAGTATTCTATGTTTTTCTGTTTGGTTGTTTTTTTTTTTACTTTTTACTCCAGTAGTTTTGAATTTTCTTGCCATATTCTGCTGGTAAATATAAGAAAGGCTTTGAAGAGGTGGTGCCAATTCTCATAGTGTGTTTTCAGCAGTGAAGGTTCTGGTTTTTACTGGGTTACACAGGGCAGGACTTCTTAAAAAACTGTTTCTTTTTATGTGCCTGGAAGGGACATTACTATTAATGGCTTATAAGAGAGAGACAGCAGTGTATTTAAGGTATCTTGAAGACATTAGGTAACATTAAAGAACCATGTGAAGCTTCAAGTATGCCTAGAAGAAAGGAGAACAGCAAGTAGCTTGCGCAGATACCAGCACGTAGCTTTTTGTGAGCCTTTGAACTGTTTTAGATATAAAAGACACCCATATTTCAAAGGCCACCAGGCCTTCTGCTGCTCTAATTCTCTCATGAAGACCTTAGGTGACGGAATTCATACTAGAGAAGGGAAAAATTCTTTTTTTTTTTTTTTCTCTGGACTCAGTTACTGGAGCAGAACTTCTTTTTGGCTGGTGTTATTTGGCTGAAAGCAGAGGGATGGGCTGTGGCAACAGGAGAAACGTGCTTCTCCTTACAGCCCCACTGTTGGAAAGAAATACCACAGTCTTAGGGTGTTTACATTGAGTTTTAATATAAATTCAATAAAAATAAACTTAGTGACCATTTTTAAAGTGACTGCTGAGTCAGTGCAATGTATTGTGTGAGGGATGTGTTTATATCTCCTTCCTGAAGGTGAATCTTCTCCCAAATGCTTATCTTGGTAGTGCCATTTTATCCACTGATCAACTAGTCCTCCTGCTGATGGCAATTTGCAGTGACCTACGCAGGGGAAGTTGAGGGGACACCAGTGTCCCTGCCTGTGAATGAGAATGAGGAAGATGCTCTCCAACACTTACTATTTTAGTGACAAGGAGCTCGTCTTCTTTAAGCACTGCTTTAACTGCAAATAAAGGTATATTGCATGTCTGGCAAAACATCAGCAGGGTGACCTTCTGCTGCTCAGTTTATGTGCTGTGAAAAGTAAAGAGCTGAGCACATCTCCTGGAGGGCTGTGCTAAAGGGGGGTTGATCCCACTTGATCCTGTGTAGTTAATACTGCTCTGCAGTCACACAGAATGACAAGGTGATTTCAGTGCTCAGAATCATGGAATCCCCTTTTTTTCGTAGGAAGATTTCCAAGTCCAGCCATCAACCCAGCTCTGGAAAGAATCATCATTAAACCACATCTCTAAACACTGTTCTCATATCTTTTAAATACCTTCAGGGTTGGCACCACCTCAACCCTGGGAAGCCTGTTCTAATGCATGATAACCCTTTCAGTGTCAAAATGTTTTCTAATAACCAGTCTAACCATCCTCTCGAGCATCTTGAGGCCATGCTGAAGGTTATTTTCAGTGTGGTAGATTCCTTAGATGATGGACAGTGTTCCCCAAGCCCAGATGCTAAGAGCTTGATGAGGATGTGACAGTAGCATCCAGCATGCCTGGCCCATGGGTCTGCTCTAAACTATATGAAAATCAACTGGTGTTAGTGAACTGGGAAGGAGCAGAGGGTTTCTTTCTGCTCCCAGAAGCCTTCCTAAAAACTCAGCTAAAAATATTGCACTATTTAGAACAGAAGCTGGATGTAGACCCTTGCACAGAGATCTTCTAATCCTTTATGCTGTTTCTGACCATGTTGAGTCAACATATCTCTGGATGAAAAGGCTTCTCTATTTGTTTGTAGGGTTTTTTTTTAATCTCCTTGGAGCAATGCTGCTGCCACCACCTCTCTGGTGGCTGTTCCAGTGCTTGTTGTTAAAGGGTGGTTGATCAATCTCTTCCTCTTTACCTGTCCTGCACTATTTTAGGCATATCCAAATAAGTTTATACACCTTCTTGCAGGCAAAACTGATTATACTTCTGTATAAAGACATTGCAGGAGAATGCCATTGTATAGTCAAAAAAACATCTGAAGTGTATTATAGAGAGGGTTTTTTTTTTTACCCAGCTGGAAGAGAGAATTTGCAAGTAAGTTACTTGCAGATCTTCTTATTACAATCCTGTCCTAGACAATAATAATAAAGTATTGATGGAAGTTTTTGCCAGAGCAGAGAGTGCTGGGTTTCATAGAAAGGAAAGATAGTATCTTCATTTAATTTTATTGGACTCTTGATACTCTGCCCATGTATTTTTTAATTCACCACAGTAAAATTCTAATTAAAGAACAGACTTTGCCTCCCATTAATATGACACTAAAAAAAATAAACCCAAACATTTCAAAGAATGCAGCATCCTCTCTAAAAGAATGGTAATGAGAAGACAAGCAGCCAGTTTTGTATGGATTGTTGTTGCTCCCTTATGAAGCATTTCATGGTTTTAAACTCCTTGTAACATCTAGAGTGTCAGTAGAGTTAAAGGCTCATTAAACTGAGCAATAATTCCTACAGAAAGAAATGAGAAATATCCACAGATTTTTATTTTTTTTGCATGTTTCTAATTTTCACTTCTTTTGAAGCTTCTGTCAAAATAGCTCCTGATGGAAATTGTGAAAACTCAACACTTTGATATCTGTCAGGAGGAGAAGTTGTTTCTTCCATTTTGCTGCTTCCAAAATACAGCAGGTTCATTACGAGATTTGACAAGGCTGACATCCAAATATTCAACTCTTCTTTGACTTGAGTGGATTTTTGTTTTCATTTATCCAAAACATTTAGGTAACTGCTCCAAGTGTTCTACAGAGTTCTGCAGGAATGTTTCTTTAGCCTAGGATTTATGTTGGGAAGCAAATTTCTCCTCAGAGGATACTAAATAAACTGTGGGGTCTCTAAAGTGCTGCGATTGAATTAGGTACCACATGTTGGAGAGTCAATGACTAATGAGATCATCATCTGAGATTAAATCATGGCCTAAATCAGACACATGTTTCTTATCTGATTCAGACAATGAACTTCAGAGAGCATCAGTACAATCTTTCCTGAAGGATGAAAAGCTGTTCTCTTGTCTCTAAGGAAAAAAAAAACAAACCAACCAAACACAAAATTAGATTAATTTCCTCCTGTGAGTAATAATCTATCCAGTTTGGGGAAAATCTGCTGATGTTCCTGTCCCATCTTTTCCTTCCTATCTGATGGAGACTGATCTTTAAACTTGGGAAAGGCAATTGTCTGCAAGTTCTGCCAACCTCAGATTAACCTCAGGTTTTTGCTACATGGGGGGATAGCTTTACAAATGCATATTTACCTCTGCAAGATATATTCTCTGGGCAGTCTTGGAGATACAAGCATTGAGCCTGGTGTTTGCTTTGTTCTACTTGTCTGTGCTGTGTCTCAAAGTCTGGCATTGAAGATAAAAATGCTGATGCATGCACACTTGTGCAGAAACTCTTCTTTTTAGGAACTTTCAGGCTGCAAAACTACAAGCTCAGAAGACATAAAGTGCCAGGGCATGTAAACCAGAGCTGGTGCTTGTATAATTAAAGAAAATATGGTAATTCATAGGCTCAGGTACTGAATTACTGCTGCCCTTCTATCCCTTAATCTGACATTTTCATGGGTTTTTTTACACCAACTTTCTAAATCAAATCCTTTGTATGTGTCATGTTCCCTGGTTTGTTTGGCTTGGCTTAAAAGGCAAATGGAGAATATGAAAAAATCCTTTCAAGGGTGTCATCAAGCTGTTATACAGACAGCTCATCAGCACAGACCAGAACAAACCTCTGACATGTGGGTAATGGACTAAGAGGAGAAGGCTGTCACCCTCTCTGGGGGACACTTGTTATGTGGAGATTGAATAACCAGTGGCCTCCAGCTCTGCTAGGGACAGTCGGGGTCTACTGGGACTTGGGGAAGTTCTGGTAAGCCCCTGAATCCTTCATTTACAGCCAGATTTTAATACAGATGAAACCTTTGAGGAATGTAGGTAATGAATTATCGAGGGGTGACAATGAGTATCTGCAAACTGCATTTTTTTTTTCATGGTTTTATCAAATAGAGGTAGATTTTTCACTGGGAAACAGGAGCACAACCCTGGGTGTGGGACAGGAATCCTCCAGATTCCAAGGTATGGCTCTGTACATGGAAGGTGCCCCAGATTGTCAGTAAAAAGGATATAAAAATATAATTTAACAAGCAAAATCTATTGCTTTAGCATCCTGATTTAAAGTAAAATTCCTCTAACAAATAAACTGGGTAAGCTAGAACTGGTAAATTCTAAGTAACAGAGAAGCTGTCAGGGATTGTCCAAAGCATCTAACACTGAAAAATAATCAAAGCTACCAACTACCTGCCTGTGACTGGTAATCTAAATTATATTAGGGCAGGATTATTTATTAAAATCTCTTAAATTTGCTGTCCCCAAGAAAATATTTATTTATTAAAATCCAGTATGTTTGTTGCTTTGGCAGACAGGACCTGCCCAAGAGTGAATTTATCAGTATCTTGATAGAGTTATGAAGAAGATCAGCTACAGTTTGGGTGGTGAGACCTGATCTGTCCTGAACAACTGGTGTGTGATGTCTGGATGAGGTCTCCTCACTCTGAAATCTTGCTCTCTATGCAGTTACAAGAATGTTTTTAGGCGCAATTTCACAAAATATGGGTTATTTTGAGGACAGACATTATAAACATGTGCTATTCCAAAAGTAAACTACTTGATGATATACAGGTTTTTCTGGGTTAGAAAGGAGCAGATTAGAGGGATTTTTCACTAATCTGCAGTGCAGTGGTGTCATCAACACTGCCAGCATGTGAGGGATGAGGTGCAGATCAGAACCAACCACAAGGTGATGTGAACTATCATTGTAAGGGGGTTCCCTCATCATGTACCTTGTTTCAAACCTACTCCAGGCTTAGCTTCTTCCAAAACTGTGCCAAAATCAAGTTGTTTGTCAGTGAGTAGACACCAGCTCAACAGAGGGACTATAATTTTCCTATTGCAATAAGTACAGGGAATAAAAAACCCTAATTGATTTAATTTTTTTATCTTGGAATGTGTTTTACGTTTTGCTCTTTCTTTCTCTGCTTTGTTCTAGCTGGAGCAACTGTTTATAACCCAGTCACATTCCAAAATTGAATTAGACCCCGAAAAACCCTGGAATTTGGGCTATGTTTCACTTTAATTAGTATTCATCTAATCATCCTACAGCAGTACAGTTATATTATAGGGAGAATCTAGCCCTAATTTCAAACTAAATTGAAAAAATAATCTACTTTAAGCTATATCTTCCTAGATTTTAATAAGCTTGGGGGGGGGTTTTCTTGTGTTTTTGGAAAGGTTATAGAGTCTCATTTAAATGTTTCAAGCTGAACCTGGAAGTATTCAAGAATATTGATTATTGACTGCTAGCTGGAGTCTTGCTGTAGAAAATTGGTCTTAAGTTCCTTTAAAGCCTGGATGAATTGAAGGTCACCATCAGCAGAGTGTGGTCCTGAGCCCTAAGGCTGAGAAAAGCAACCACTTGAGTATTTTTAGGACATTTATGGATGTCCCACTGACTTTGCACATCCCAGGACTGGTCCCTTAGCTATAAAGGGAGACACGTGGGGTGAGGCAAAGGAAGAGAACAAAATATAGTCCTTAATACCCCTGATTGTGGTGCTGCTGTGATAAAGATGCTGTTTTCATATTAATAGTGTATCTTTGTGGTGATGGAGGAGCACTCTGTGTGAGGATAAATCACTTGATAAATGTCATCCTTTCCTTGGGAGTCCTGTTATTTACCTGCTAAATTTTCTGTCTCGTGTGTTTGCTTCATTGTGCCACACTAAATAGTGGGGAGCTCTACTGACCTGGAACTCATTCCTGGAGGGGAAAAAAACCAGCATTTTGGGAGCAAAGCAGCACTTTCAATGTGTCCTTGTTGTGTATTTAACAGGGCAGAATTGGTAAGGGGCTGTCTCGTCCCTTTGGATATGAAGAACCTGCTGTGTTTAGCCCTCACTCCAAGAGTGAGACCTGGAGGTGTGGGGCAAGGGGGGAAAAAGAGAGGGAGAAAACACATTTGCTGCACAGAGTGAGCTTTCCATGGGGGGATGGATGTTTGTTCTGCCACCCTACCCTATGCAGACAGCTGTAATTAAGCTTTTGGGCACCCAACATCATCCTTTACAGTTATATTCATTTTTATTGGTGGCAGTTAATCTGTGGTGATAGTTTTGAAGGAGAAAAAGTAAGTTAGCCAGAGCATCCTGGCACGTGACCTGGAGTAGCATCTCCCAGGAGAGTGCTGCCTGTTTCAAACTCATCTCTTACAGTATTGACATCCACACAGGCAGTCTAAAGGGAGCATTTGTACCCCCCTTACATCACCACTCTCAGCTTGCTTTCCTTATTGATGGTGGAGTTAAAGTCTCTGTATCATTTTGACGTTTTTAATGGCACATGCATTTAAAGCTGAGCTCTTGTTTAAGTTGCAGTTAGCTTTCTCTTCACATGTTGTTGCTATTATTATTTATCTCTATTATAGCAACACATGGAAGCAATCAACAGGAGCAGGATTAGGCTGTGCTGGGCTTGGATTGTATTTTAAAATGATATCTCTGTGCCCATAGGAGAAGTGGTACTGGGGTTTGTGAAACACACTGGGCTTTGCCCTGTATCTCAGAACCTGGAATCACTCTCACACACCAGCTTGGATTTGTCACACTGATGTATGTAGGAAAAATATATCCTGGTTGCTGAAACCTTTGATTTTTTTTCTGGTTTTTAATTTGCTTGCTAGCTTCCAGGTTAGACATAAGAAAGAAATTCTTTGCTGTGAGGGTAGTGACACACTGGAAGAGGTTGCCCAGAGAGGTTGTGGATGCCCTCTCAATCCCTGGAGGTGTTTAAGGCCAGGCTGGATGAGGCATTGAGCAACCTGGTGTAGTGGGAGGTGTCCCTGTCCATGGCAGGGGGTTGGAACTAGATGTTCTTTAAGATCCCTTCCAACCCAAATTGTTCTATGACTCTGGAACTGCTAGACCCACGTCCCATGGCCGCACTTGGGTGTTCTCCCACACTACTGGTTTAATTTGAACTTGATGGCATTACTTGTATTAGTAATTTCTTAGTTTTAGCTTCTCAGCTTCATGTCTGCCTATCTTTTGTAAAGGTACAGATATTATCACAGTGCAGATCTGTGAGTTATCACTGTATAAATATCATATAATGTCCCAATGAGATCATACAGTTAAAGAATTTACTTCCACCTCCATAGTCTGTCACTGCAAAGTAGGACTTAAAGCAAAAGGGGAAAGAAAAGCAACAAAAACTGATAAACTCTGAGCAAGGAAAATGTTATTTTCATGTGAGACTACTGCAGTATAGAATCAGCTGAGGATGGTACTTCATTATCACAAATATTACAGTAACACATTGGCAATGAATTTCACTCAATTCCCTTGGCAATTAATCAGCAGAGGGTGAATTGATACTGCAGGAGATGGTGCTGCTCCGCGTGGCAGATACAGGGCTCAAACTGAGAGCTAAAAGCAGAAAATCTTTACCATCTGAGGCAAAAGCCTTAAATCTAGAAGGTGCCAACTTGTCAGGGAGTATGTACAGCTCCATTACTGGGGAGATGACAGGATGTTCACCTTGATTATATGCACACAAGGCAGTGTTCACCTTGGTTATATGCACCCCTTAGTAACAGATGATACAAACCTATTTCTCTGATTTCCTACAATTCAGAGAACTTCAGTCAAAACCTGTTGTAGTTTTAGGAACACGAGAAGGAGCCTGAGGCTGTATCAGGCACCATAAATGAGACATGGTACAAGACCCATCTTTTTTTTGTAATTCTTTTTTTCTCCCTCCTTGTCTTCCACAAGGATTCAGATGTACTTTAATCCTCGTTTTTATGTCCTCTGCCTAATAAATCCCCAGGAAATTCACATTCTTAGTAGCTCTCTGGTATGCCAAGCTGTTTTATTTCATAGATAATTAAAACATTTTGGCTAGCTACTTTGGGCTAAACATACTGAATGTTACAATGTGTGCTCACTGCTGCTGTGTACTTAGAAGCCTTTGGAAAAAAAAATGTATCTGCCAGCTGGTTTTCTGGTCACTTTTATTATCCAGATTTGGGGTTTTGTGATTATACAACCAGTTAGAGGAATTGCTACTCTTTACTTAAGCATTTTGCTCTTCCCTTTGGCTAGATTGTGGAGTGAATTTGGTAGAGGGAGAAAAAGCCAGCATGTGACCAAATATAAGCAGTAAATAAGTGTTGAAATGAGACTGATTTACATAAAAGGAGTTGAGTTTCAGGAAGATGCTATAAATGTGTTTTCTTTTTCCTTTCCTAGAGAAGGTTTGCTTTCTTTTAAAGTGAAAAAAACCACAAAGCAAGCAGACCAATCTGACAATGGGAGAGCTCATCTGAGAGGTGGAGGACCAAGGATACAAGTCACATCTTCTAATGAGTGTTATTTATTCCTATTAAATGAATTAATTGCAGCTAAAATCCTATCAGCTCATAGCAACCCACAGGCTGGCAGTTGGGGGTTTAGTGTGAGCTGTGGAAGGGTAGGAGCTGTGTCCCTGAAGCAACCAGGGTGATGCCCAGCTTTGTGCCCCTTGTGGGGGTGCAGAACTGCATCCCTTGATGTTCAGGTTCTGTGGAAAAACAAATCAGTGTTTCTGGAGTGGAAATTGCTGGGAAACTCCATCAGCTCCAGCAGATTTGCTCCCTGCCCCAGAAGGCTCCCTGAGCCTTAGCGAGCGTGGCTGTGAAATAAAGATAGATCGTCTCTTTCCACGGATTCTCAGTAATAATTTAAGACTTATAAAGAGTTAGGTTTTGTTTGCTGGGCTCCCAGTGGTGTTGGTGAGGAACTATCATCCCTGTTTACAACTGTGGGGAAAAATGAGGCAAAGCAATAAAGTATCTTATGGGAGGCAGAGATGGGATTCTGTACAGGGGTGTGTTGCATGCTGTGCTTTCTGCAGGACACAAAGCTGTCTCTGTGTATCATCTAAGACCCTGCAGATCCTTCTGGAGACCCTAGAATTGTCTTCTCATGGGTTTATTTTGACCTTTAACATGGCTGCTCAAGAAACACGAGTTTGTACATCAGTCACCAGCAGTGCTGGCAGGGTGAAGTCTCTGCACAGTCTTCTCAAACTGACCAATGAGATAGTTTGTCAAAATGAACTCATACCTGTGGTCATTTGATATGGGTTTAGAGCTGAGAAACTCTATGAGAGAGTTTGGGTTTAAAGTAGTGATTTCTCCACTGATGGTGAAGCTATGCTCAAGGGCTACAAAGCAGAGGGTAGGACTTCTTAAGAAACCCTTAAAGTGGTCTTCTGCTGACTATTTACTGAGGACACCTTGGCTGGGTGTTTGTGTTGAGCTGTCTTTGTGTGTACATTTCAAATGAGTGTTTTGTAGGTGCCTGTGGCTGTTTCTGTAGCAAATTGGAATAGGGGTATTTCTGTACTGCTCACTTCCCTCTCATCCTGCATGTGGTCCACACAGGAGGACCTCCATCTCCATGTGAAGGCTTCTCACCATGCTTTAAGACCTTTCCTAGGCAACATCCCCTCTATGTCACTAGCCATGGGGCTTGAGGCTGTTGTGTAATGTTACTATGTGCTGTTACTAACACAGGAATTACCAATGTCCTCCACATCTTCCCGCAGCCTCATGAAATCCCATCTCCAGTGTTATCTTCTTCCCCACCTTCTCTTTATTCCAGAAAAGAAAACAACTCACCAACCCCTCAAAAGCAACACCAAAATGGAAAGGCTTCTCTAGATTGTCATATTTGTTAACTGATGGGAACAGTGCAAAGCAACAATATTTGATGATGATATTAAATCTGCAGGATTTTCTTGGCAATCCTATCTGCCATTAACAACAGAGCAGTCAGGATGGGATCCTATGCATCCAATTCCACTATAAATTCATTCCTTCCAGCTATCTATGAGCACTAAGAAACAGGATATTAAAAGATATCCTGATCCAGTAAGGATGTAAAGTTCTCAAATGTAGATTTGTGGCTAGTGATGTGTTTTCCTTGCATGCTGAAGGATGTTGCCAGGAGAGTGGGTTAGTTTTAGGAAGTCTGAGGGTTCTCCTGGTCTCTACAGCACCTCTGCTTGCTAGCTAAAGCATAAAAGGCAGAGATTAGATGTTCCCAATGACCTTTTCCCACCACAATGTGTGTTTTGCAGGCTGTGACAGCGAGCACTGGGGACCCCACTGCAGCAACCGCTGCCAGTGCCAGAATGAAGCTCTCTGCAACCCCATCACTGGAGCCTGTGTCTGTGCTGATGGGTACCAGGGCTGGCGCTGTGAGGAGCTGTGTGAGCCTGGCACCTATGGCAAAGGCTGCCAGTTCCACTGCCAGTGTCACAACGGAGCCACCTGCGACCACAGGACGGGGGAGTGTCACTGTGCCCCTGGATACACGGGGGTGTTGTAAGTTCAATGATGGGTGTATTTCTATATTTCGCTCTATGTTATTTAACAGCCTTGTTCTGATTGTGTTTAGTGCCATGAATAGCTGGCAGGGTTTATACAATTTGTTTATTAGGAGGTCTAGAGGAAAGCTGGGGGGGGGCTGTTTGCCAGGGTGTGGTGCCACAGGATGAGGGGCAGTGGTTTGACACTAGAGTATTAGGTTAGACATTAGGAAGAAGTTCTTAACTATCAGGGTGGTGACACACTGGAACAGACTGCCCAGAGAGGTGGTGGAGGCTCCATCTATCCTGGAGACATCCAAGGCCAGGCTTGCTGAGGCTCTGAGCAACCTCATCTAGTGCAGGATGCCCCTGTAGGATATTGGATTAGATGACCTTTGAAGGTCCTTTTGAACCCTGTGATTCTATGGATCACCTAACCACAAGGGAGTGGAAGGGACCTCTAGAGATTATCTCCAGGTAAGAATCATAGAATAGTTTGGGTTGGAAAGGACCTTAAAGATCATCAAGTTCCAAACCCCTGCCATAGGCAGGGACACCTCCCACTAGATCAGGCTGCTCAATGCCTCATCCAGCCTGGCCTTAAACACCTCCAGGGATTGAGGGGACATCCACCACCTCTCTGGGTAACCTCTTCCGGTGTTTCACTGCCCTCACTGTAAACTTCTTTCTTTTATCTAGCCTGAATCTACCTTCAGATTGATGATCCAGGTTGGTGAGACACTGAAAGAGGTTGCCCAGAGAGGTGGTGGAGCTCTATCTATCCCTGGAAATATCCAAGGCCAGGCTTACTGAGGCTTTGAGCAACCTCATCTAGTGCAGGATGCCCCTGTTCACTGCAAGGGATTGAACTAGGTGGCCTTTGAAGGTCTCTTCCCACTCTGATTCTATGATTATGCACTTCCCTTTGTACACATCAGGTAACAGAGTTCCAGGGAGACTAAATAAATAAAGGAAATATCATCTCTTTTTCTTGCTAATTATACCTGTCTGCATAATAATACAAAATTTAGTGCTAAAGTGAACTTAAAAGTCCATTATATCTTCCAGCTTGTAGAACAACTGTCCCTGTTCTAATTTCAGTTTGTGAACACAGTCCAAATCACAGTTGAGTTTTTATAAACAATCAGACATTTTTCTCATTAGCAGTCCACTGCTGTACCAAATGGGACTTACCATCCCCAATTTACTTGCTTTTCAATGTGTCTGAGGCAGCATTACTGTTAACTATATCAGCTTACTATCTAGGGGGTCAATTTTAAACATAGTGAGCAGGGATTTAGTGGTGTGACTCCTATTAACTTTAATGAGTATCACAGAGCTAAATCCCCATCCACCACCCTAAAAGTTTACCTGTAGGATTCACAAAACCTGCATATTAATTTTAGGACAGCAAGCAATAGTTCCTTGTTTAAAATTGCCCTCAGTGTAACATCAGTTCTCATTAGAGATCTTTTCAGTAGGCTCAGAAGTAATTACATTTTTCAGAATTATTTAAGAGGGGGGAAAAAAGAAAATTTAGTCCCTGAGTTTGGTTGGAGATTTATTGCAGGTGACTTAATACTTTTGCAGTCTAATATTATTTGTTGACCTGCATGAAAGGGAAGGTAAAAATTATAGACGGTATTAACCCTTGTAAATAAGTGATATGCCTTGAATATTCTATTTAGAACCTGATCTCCTCATAGACTTGTGACCTCAGTTCTGAAAGCACTCAGAGCTAATGACTCTGCTTGCTGTTAGGAGTCCTCCCATTGACAGTGTCAGTTCTCAGCAGGGAGTATTTACATGGCCAATTCAGGAGCATCATCAGAGGAAAAAACCTACAGTTGTTTCAGAGCCGGGGATCAGAGGAAAAAGTGAAATTAAAAAGCATCAATGAGCAAATTTAGGAAACACTGTTTTTTGCAGAGACTGAGCCTTATAGTACCCCCCCCCATAAATACTGAGAGGGACCCAGTGAGCTTAAATAGCCTTGGAATGATGCTAAATTCTTGCCAGTCTGTTACACACCATGAATGTTAAGAATTGGTAGTGAGAGGAGATATTTCAAGCATTTTAATCCCATCCTTTTAGTGTATTTGCACCATCCTTTGATGCCATGTCATGTAGTTCACTTGCAGGGCCTCATCCTGCAGCTCTTACTGTCCTGAGCTGTTGTAAAAGACAGGAGTTTTCCAGTTGAGATGGGTGAAATTTGGTACATGGACAAAGATAAGGCTTGTGCTTCAGCCTTACAAAACTGAATCTGTGGCTCATAAATCATAGAATGGTTTGGGTTGGAAGGGACCTTCAAGATAATCTAGTTCAGACCCCCTGCCATGGACAGGGACACCTCCCACCACACCAGGTTGTTCAGAGCCTCGTCCAGCCTGGCTTTGAAACACCTCCAGGGATTGAGGGGGCATCCACAACCTCTCTGGGCAGCCTATTCCAGTGTCTCACCACCCTCACAGTAAAGAACTTCTTTCTTCTCTCCACCCTAAATCTCCCCTCTTCCAGTTTGCATCCATCACTCTTAGTCCTGCCATCCTTGACCCTATTAAAAAGTGCCTTTCTGTAGCCCCCTGCAGGTGTTGAGGAGCCATGATGAGGTGCCCCCTGAGCCTTCTCCAGGCTGAATGACCCCAGCTCCTTCAGCCTGTCCTCAGAAGGGAGATGCTCCAACCTCTGACCATCTCTCATGGCCCTCCTCTGGACCGGCTCCAACAGCTCATTGCCCTTATGTTGAAGAGAAATAGTAGAAATAAAAGGCATCTTGGCATAATTGGTGTTAGGACTCCCATGATGACCTGTCTTGTGGATTTTTCTCATTTACCTTATCCTGTAAGATTTAAATGATGCCTCTTTTTTTTTTCCCTTTTCTCTCTCTAAAGCTGTGAAGAGCTCTGTCCCCCAGGCAGCCACGGAGCTCAGTGTGAGTTGCGCTGCCCTTGCCAGAATGGGGGTGTTTGCCACCACATCACTGGAGAGTGCTCCTGTCCTGCTGGCTGGACGGTGAGTAGTTTGGTCACCTTCCTGTCTTCTTTAGAATTTTGAACAGGAAAATTGTACCCTCTCTCAGTAGGCACCTTCCCTGTGTGCTTGGGATGCAATTTCTTCTCCCTGATGATTCTGGAACTGTGACCACTTTTTATTATGGGCTCAGAGGTTACCATCATAGACTTAAACAATGGTAAACCAAGTAGTGACTAATCATTAAACTTCCATGTTGCACAAGAGACCAAAAAATGGTTCTGAATTACAGTTCCTCAGAATGTTCTCTGCATCTTTAGATACAGAAAGCTCAAAGCTCAATCCAGTATTATCATAGAATCATGGAATGGTTTGGGTTGGACAGGACCCAGTTCATAGAATTGTAGAATAGTTCAAGTTGGAAGGGACCTTCAAGATCATCCAGTTCCAACTCCCCTGCCATAAGAAGGGACACCTCCCACTACACCAGGTTGCTCAATGCCTCATCCAGCCTGGCCTTAAACACCTCCAGGGATTGAGGGGCCATCCACAACCTCTCTGGGCATCCTCTTCCAGGGTCTTACCACCCTCACTGTAAAGAACCTCTTTCTTATTTCTAGCTTAAATCTCCCCTCTTCCAATTTACATCCATTATTTCTAGTCCTTCCATCTCATGTCCCATTAAAAAGTCCTACCCCAGCCTTTCTGTAGCCCCCTTCCTCCAGGTATTGAGAAGCTCCTCTGAGGTGCCCCCCTGAGCCTTCTTTTCACCAAGCTGAACAACCCCAACTCCTTCAGCCAGTCCTCATAAGGCAGTTGCTCCAGCCCTTTGATCATCTCTGTGATCTCCTCTGGACCTTCAAGATCATCTATGCTATGGGAAGGGACACCTCCCACTACACTAGGTTGCTCAGTGCCTCATCCAGCCTGGCCTTAAACACTTCCTGGGATTGAGGGGACATCCACAACCTCTCTGGGCAAAAGCACTGTTCTCTTCCCCCTTTTAAGGAGAGAGAGGGAGAAGGTGAGGGGAATTGGCCCGTGCAGTCATTTAAGCAGGGCTTCACATAGGAAAAGTGTCCTGCCCTCACTCAGACATCATTGCTATCGATTGCAATAGATGTGCTTGCATCAGGGGATGTACTGGAGAGAGCACATTGCCCTAACCTTTGATCCTGTGTGTCAGAAAAGCAAGGCCAAACATTTTAAAAGTCCTCAGCTTTATCAATAATGTAATAATTAACTCTCTTGGGGTTTGCCAAGTCTCACAGGCCTACACACCATTTAGCTGGAGTGAATTTCCTGGCATTTTTCCTGCCTCTGACAATTAGTCTCTTGGCAATCTTTCTGGGTTTTAATGCATACGAGTACTGCGACCTTTTATTTTTAATACCAGGAAAATCATGAAGACTAATGTACAACTCTGGCTTCTGATGTGGACTTTTTACCTGTTGAAGCATTTTTAGGGCTGAGAGAGATGTTTATGTTCCTTTAAGTGCAGCAAATGCTCCCTCCATTTGACCCTACACCTGCTTTTCATTCGAAAGTACCAACCAGGAGGGTTCAGGTGGTGATCAGGCAGCAACATGGGAGAAGAACATGGCTACAAGTGATTTCTGGTGGAAGCTGTATATGGAAAATCTCTCTAATTGGGGAATTTGAGTCTCTAACTTGTCCAGTCATTGCAAAAGTGGTGATTTTATTCCATTTTAAGTAAAAAAGCAGGCAAAACTTGTCAGAAAGTTAAGTGAGAATATGGCACCTGAGCCTCAATTGACGTTCAGTTTTTAAAAGCCTCTTAGGATGCAGCAGAAACCCTAAAGAAGAGCCACAGCACTGGGGCTGCACAGCATCCATGGTTGCATATTTTACCCCCCCTCTGCTCTGTCCTTAACAGCTTCTTCTGGAGTTTCTTCTCTACATTTTTAGTGGCCAAAAGAGACTTTCCTAAACTTTGTTGCTGCCTGCTCTGTCCCCAGAGAAAGCCTTGAGTTAACAATTGATGTCTGAAACAAGCATAACTAAAAACTGAAGGGAGAGATCAAGTATTCTGGGGAAAGAAAGTGAAATTATAAGTAAAAGCACTCAGCTTGTAAATGTTGAGATTTTAAGTATAAAGAGCCTCTCCAGGGTCTTAATGAAAAGCTGATAATTCAGTAGGCAGAGTGAGGAAAAGCAATATATTTTTCTGCTGCTTTTTTTTTTTAACTCTTGGTGGCTTGTGAAGTGAGACATGAGTGGGCTGTAAATGAGCAGGTGAGATGGCTTTGCTAGACAGCATTCATTTTATTTCACACTGTGAATAGTCCTTCTTTGACATCAGGAATTTTACTTGCTGATTTCCAGGCTTGAGAGTGCATGTAGGTATTGAATATACCTCTGTGTTAGAAGGACAGAATTCTCCCTGGGTTTATAAAAGTGGGGATTTTTTTTGGATTTTATTGCTGCTGGATGAGCTGCAACTTTTATCCTTTCCTGGAGCAGGTTTAATAACAGCAGCTCAGCTCCCTTAGGGGCTTGGTTGCCCATGGGATGTGCAGGGGGTGGCAGTGAGTTGGGTAGGAGGAAGTTCTAGGGTTCTTAGATTCTTCCTTGGATCTACCATCTTCAAAGCTTGGTTCTTTTGTTGCTTGCATTACTTCTTTCCTCCCCCTTCCTCCCACCCAGTGCAGCACAGCAAGTTCCACACATGGTGTCCCATGAGATTTTAGCATCCAATGAGTTTTTCACCAAGAGGGTGATGGCTAATAGCAAATATCATGGAACTAGTCAACACAACGTGGCTTCCAGCACACTGTGATGTTGAGCTCTTTCCACTCCACATGTTTGTGGCTGTGGGAGTTGGTGGGTGGCTGCTTCAGGGCCTTATTAACAATTTAAAGGCTTAATTCTATACATCTTCCTCATCTGCAATCTTAAATTCTCTGAGCACTCTCAGAAAGTAGGGAAAGAAGTTAGGTTCAGCATTTACAATCTTCTCAGAAGCACTGCTGAAGGACAAGAGCTCTCTGTGCTCAGGGGAGGAACAATATCTCCTTATGTGACAGAACATTTGTCATTGGCAACACACCCTGTTTGGTCTCAAACCCCCTTCTCAAGGCTCTACATGGTGGAGCCATGTTAATACAACACATTCTGCTAATGGCTTTTTTTTTTTTTTCCTGCCTCTGGGCTTTAGGAAGCAGTGTTTTTGTCTAGTTTTCTTTCTGTTGGGGATTTTAAACGTGGGAGTGTGTGAGAAAATGCAGCAGAAAAAAATACCTTTTCTGGTACAACAAAATGGTAATAATAGAGCTAACAGTGTCAAAAGCAGAATCTGATGAGATCAAGGCCTTCAAAAAGGTGCTGATGGGGTAAACTTTGCTGATGAGATTTATAAGCAGTAGCAAACATTGGGCTGACACTTGAGCCTCCGAAGAGGGATGTTTTGGATTCCCTTAGTACAAATTAATGCAAAACTAAACCTAAAGACTCTCTTGGCTCTGGGGGGATGCAGCCCAGAGTATTGCTTTCTCATCATTTGTTGATAAAAATCCTCTTCCTTTTGAGATGTGGAGAGAGAGAGCAAGTATTTATTATCAAGATAAATGAATACTTTTCAGATATGTAGTGCTGTGTATTACTCAAGTCCAGAGACACCAGTTTTTTAACAATCTGCAAGCTCTTGAGCTGCAGCCAACCTGCCTGTTTCATTGCCAAGGAGCCACCTACCACTGGTTAGGAAAGCCTTGAACGCACTGTTTCATGATTACCTTCAAGAGTATCCTCTCCACTTTAGGGTTGTTGATGTTGCTGATCTTGTCAAACTCATGAAGAAGAACCCCAAGGAGTGAAATCAGCCATTATGTCCCCACTTTTTGTTTAGATAATGTCTAATATAGAATTATAGAATAGTTTGGGTTGGAAGGGACTCAAAGATCATCTAGTTCCACCCACCCTGCCATGGGCAGAGACACTTCCCATTAGATCAGGCTTCTCAGTGCTTTGTCCAGCCTGGCCTTAAACACCTCCAGGGACTGAGGGGCCATCCACAATCTCTCTGGGCAACCTCTTCCAGTGTCTCACCACCCTCACAGTCAAGAACTTCTTTCTTTTCTCCAGCCTAAATCTCCCCTCCTCCAATTTATATATCTTGTTCAAAGCTCAGTGCCCCTGGGGCTTGCTTAGGAAAAGAAAGCTACTGAGGGATTAAAAGAAGAAAAAAAAAAAGAGAAATAGGGACAAATCATCACCATTTCTATCAAAGAGCACCATGAACAGCACTGGCAGCAGCACCACTTGCTGCAGCTGCCAAACACTTCCCATTCCAAGACCCCGTCTTCAGATCTCAGCACTGCCAGAACAAGTCTGGCTCAAGTCACTCAGCTGGACTCCAGCCTCAAATTTTGTTTGCTCACATGAAAAAAAAAATTATAGAACTTATAAGAAAGTCTAGGGAAATCCTTGTAATGCCTTGATAGTCACCAGGGGACACTATGTGATTTCTGGGAATAAAACACCTGAATTTGATGGTTGAATTCTTCAAAGATTTGACTCCCAGGGAGCATTCTCTGCCTTGGAGCTGAACAGCAGGAGCAAGGCTTGCCTAGCAGTTGCTCTTTCTGATGAGCAGTATCAGGGATGGTTAAGAAGGGAGGGGAATGAAGAACTAAGAGATGGGGATTTGAGTTTGATTGAAGGGAAGGGGGGTTTCCTACAAGAAAACTGGGGAGGGGCTGTGACAGAGCTTGTAGAGGTAGAACAATGGTTTGAAACTAGAGCAGGGAAGGGTTAGATGATACATGAGGAAGAAATTCTTCTCCATGAGAATGGTGAGACACTGGTCCAGATGGCTCAGAGAGGTGGTGGAGCCCCCTCTGTCCCTGGAGACATCTAAGGCCAGGCTTGCTGAGGCTCTGGGCAACCTGATCTAGTGCAGGATGTCCCTGTCACTGCAGAGGTTATGACTAGATGGCCTTTGGAGGTCTTTTCCAATCCTCTGATTCTATGAAAGAAGTAAAAGGAAGCCTGCAATAAGGATTTGTGGCAGACTGGGTTAAAGAATCAGGAGAGTAGCGCAGAATTTTGGGACTGTCTTCAGCTCATCTTCATCAGAAGAAATATTGCCACTACAGTTATATCTGGTCATGGCAAGGACAAGAAAAATCCAAGCTGTATGTAGAAATTTATTGCATTGTGAATATTGTGTGAAATATTGCTCTTTTCTGCTCCCTTATCAGGGGCTGGTGTGTGCACAGCCGTGTCCTCCTGGAACATTTGGGATCAACTGCAGCCAGGACTGTCCATGCCACAATGGAGGGCAGTGTGACCCTGTGACAGGAAAATGTGTCTGCACAGCTGGCTACATAGGAGACAGGTAAAAACCCCAAAAACCTTTCACTTCTGCCATGGGCTGACAATATTTATATCCCTTATTCTCTGCAGAATGATGTTATGTTTCCATTGCTCCAATTAGGTCCATCCTTCTGAAGTGGTTGAGGCATTATAAATGTGGCCATGTTATTACTTTATATTGCCAATGCTCTCTGCTTACAGGGTGATTTTTTTTAATGCAACTTTAAAAATTTAATGGATTAAATTTAATTTAGATATTTACAGCAATGAATTTAATAGAGAGCGTTCCGTGTTTACAAGATATGTAAATGAACTGTATTTAGACAAATTAATATCCTCAAGAGTAAAGCAAGTGCAGCAGTTCAGGGTTTCCTTCAACCTCTCTGTGCTGTGGCACCACTGATCCATCTCTGCTCCCCAGCCAAAGGTGATAAATGGTCAACAAGGATGATCAGGGGGGCTGGAGCACCCAAGGACAGGCTGAGGAGCTGAGGCTGGAGAAGAAAAAGATCCAGGAGACCTCATTGCTGCCTCACAGTGCTTGAAGGGGATACAGGAAAGCTGGGGAGATGCGGTTTGCCAGGGCATGGAGCAACAAGATGAGGGGCAATGGTTTGAAACTAGAGCAGTGCAGGGTTAGATGAGACATGAAGAAGAAGTTCTTCTCCATGAGGGTAGTGAAACACTGGAAGAGGTTGTCCATAGAGGTGGTGGAGGCCCCATCTATCTCTAGAGACATCCAAGGTCAGGCTTGCTGAGCCTCTGAGCAATCTGATGTAGTGCAGGATGTCCCTGTCACTGCAGAGGGTTGGACTAGATGGCCCTGGAAGGTCACTTCCAACATTGTGATTCTATGGTGTACTTATGGGAGCCTTCACCTTGCAACTGATGAGGGAAGATAATACTCTTTTAGGAAGGTGTCATGGATTCAGCAAAATGACTACAAAGCCAAGTCCAGGTGGGACTGTAACATGTCGTAGCTGAACCTTCTGCTAGTGTGTGCTTGAAGCCCAGAAGGCCAACCCAATCCTGGGCTGCATCAAGAGGAGTGTGACCAGCAGGTCAAGAGAGGTGATTTTGCCCCTCTACTCGACTCTGGTGAGACCCCAGCTAGAGTTACTGTGTCCATTTCTGGAGTCCTCAACATAAGAAGGACATTGAGATGTTGGAATAGGTCCAGAGGAGGGCCACGAAGATGATCAAAGGGCTGGAACAACTGCCTTATGAAGACAGACTGATGGACTTGGGTTTGTTCAGCCTGGAGAACTGAAGGCTCAGGGTAAACCTCATAGTAACTTCTCAATACCTGAAGGGGGCTACAGAAAGGCAGGGGTAGGACTTTGTGTGGGAGGACTGTGATGGGAGGACTAGAAATAATGGATGTAAATTGGAAGGGGGTAGATTCAGGCTAGATATAAGGAAGAAATTGTTTACGGTGAGGGTAGTGAAACACTGGAACAGGTTGCCCAGAGAGGTTGTGGATGCCTCCTCTCTGGAGGTGTTTAAGGCCAGGCTGGACAAAGCACTGAGCAGCCTGATCTAGTGGGAGGTGTCCCTGCCTATGGCAGGAGGGTTGGAACTCGATTTTAAAGTCCCTTCCAACCGAAACTATTCTATGATCCCGCCAGTGCAGAGGAAGCTGTGTTTAAACCACCTTTCACATGTGGTTTTCTCTAGAGGTGACCGTGTCCAGAGAGCATGGGCTCAGCTCAGCATTATGTGCTCTTCCAAAGCCCTTTCTCATGTATCTTCCCCTTTTTATTTGCCCTAACAAGCCACTCTCACTGCACTGACATACACTGCAATTAGGCTTTTGTGCAGCAAAGCTCACTGGAATTTCTCATTTCTTGCTTCATTATGCAATCACCCACTCCTTATATCACACAAACAGCCCAACCTTCAGGGCTGAGCTGGGATTCAGAAGGCCATGCTCATTCCCATTCAATGTGAAAGTTCCTCCTTTCCATTTCATCAACATTTTTTATCACCCTGTCCTGGAGCAGGAAAAGAAGAGAGAAACGAATGAGTAGAAATGCTGTGGAGAAGGATGAATGTAAAGAGGAGAAAGCCAAATAAAGGGGCAGCTGGGTAAGATTTTCAAGAAGCAGGAGTAAGCTGTGGTAGCATAGGAATTCTTCTAGAATCATAGAATGGTTTGGGTTGGAAGGGCTCTTAAAGATCATCTAGTTCCAACCCTTCTGCCATGGGCAGGGACACCTCCCACCACACCAGGTTGCTCAATGCCTCATCCAGCCTGGCCTTAAACACCTCCAGGGACTGAGGGGCCATCCACAACCTCTCTGGGCAACCTCTCCCAGTGTCTCACCACCCTCACAGCA
>VZTY01031385.1:71770-88861 GCA_013400935.1 Turnix velox
CCTATTAAGAAGTTCTACCCCAGCCTTTCTGTAGCCCCCTTCAGGTATTGAGAAGCTCCTCTGAGGTCCCCCAAGCCTTCTTTTTTCCAAGCTGAACAACCCCTACTCCCTCAACCTGTCCTTATAATGAAAATGCTCCACCCTCTGACCATCTTCACAGCCCTCCTCTGGACCTGCTCCAGCAGCTGAGTGTCCTTATGTTGAGGGGAAATAACAGAAATAAAAGGGATCTTGGCTAACTGGCAATGCCCACTTAGGTTTCATAATCAGTGTGAGGACTCCCATGATGACCCATCTTGCCTCCCACCACACCAGGTTGCTCAATGCCTCATCCAGCCTGGCCTTAAACACCTCCAGAAGTTGAGGGGGCATCCACAACCTCTCTGGGCAACCTCTTCCAGTGTCTCACCACCCTCATCTCAAAGAATTTCTTTCTCATGTCTGTATCTGTCTTATATCTACCACCTAGTTAGTAGAAAGCTGGTGCAATGACAGTATAGAGGGAAAGCAAAACTATATGTTATTGGAGAAAACTTTACTCAATATTGCTTAGGACACCACATTCCTTTTCAGTCCTCACTGTCACTAAGAAGACAGTGTGCATTTAAAGGAGGTGCACAATCATTTTATAATGAGGAGAAAGCTAGAAGGTAAAGTGTATTTAAAAAACTATGTTATTCTGTATCAGCTTCCTATGATTGGTGAATGGAATTGCCTAATTCTAAGAAATAAGAACGCACTTTGTTAAGGAAGATAGTATTAAGTCATGCAAATTTTGCAGGATATAATTAGAGATTCATGCACTTTTGCTTAACAGCTTTTGTTATGCCCTAGACATTGCATCACTCCAATGATACTGTTTTTCAGGATGTCACTGAACTAAATTAGCAATGATTTTTGTGCTTAATTCATTAAGAAAAACATTCCTGTGCAGAAGCTGTAAGCAGAGACTTAAAACTGTGGTGTTTGATGGGTTCCTGCCTCTTGTATCCCATTGCAGGTGTCAAGAAGAGTGTCCTATTGGGACATATGGCTTCCAGTGCACCCAGAGCTGTGACTGCCAAAATGGTGCCAAGTGTTACCATGTGAATGGAGCTTGTATCTGTGACCCTGGCTTTAAAGGCATCTATTGCCAAGAAAGAATGTGCCCAGAAGGTTTATATGGCCTCAAATGCAACAAGAAATGTCCATGTGATTCTGCCAACACTCTCAGGTATGTACATATTGTTTTATTCTGCTGCAGGAACTGTTCAAATGAAAGCATTGGGGAAAAAAATTCAATTAACAACACCTACTCCCTTTTTCTCTGTAGTTTTAATTAAGAACACAGTCAGTTCCTCCAGATTGCAGCCTTTGATTTAAATGACCTCTGGTTTTTAACCATGAGCCTCAGCTGAGCATAGATCTGTTAACTATTTAAACCTAGAATCACAGAATGTCAGGGATTGGAAGGGACCTCAAAAGATCATCTAGTCCAATCCCACCAGTTGTGCTAAAACCTGAGCCAGTCTATCAGACAGCCTTGTCCTGTAACTACAGGCTTCTAGGCAGAAGAACTATCATACAGTGCTCTAATCTACATATAATAACCCACCAAAGTTTGATAAAATAAAGATATATTTACCTCAGATCCATCATCTTGGTTCTTCTTTCCACATGGCTTTTCTAGTTAGATCTATAGGCAGCAAGGGCACTTCCTTAATGAAACCTAATTTGCTTCAGTTTATGTCTCGTGGCAAATTACCTTGTTGAGAACACTTGAGGCAGATGTCTAAATAGAGTGAAATCAATATCCCCAAGTCAGTCTGTGGAATTGTAACAAAGTCAACATTGTCAAAAACAGACACTTTTTCTTGTGTCTGCTTGTTTGTGCTCTTCATCCTGTGTGTGTATGTGTGAAATATTCAGGAAAATAAATATCAAGGAAGCACTCCTAAAATGGAATCAGCCTCTTGTAAAAGGTCAGGTTTCACTGGTTTATTCCCTTTTGTTTTATTTTTTTAAAGAAAGTTATTATTTGCATTCTCATTATTAGTATCTAGAGCCACAGAAAGACTCATGCCTAACACAAGATGGGTTGATTTTTTTTTCCCCTTGCAAGCATGAATGAAGTTTTCTAAACCTTGAAAAAACAAATGAAGACTTCCCTGCTGTTCTCTTTGTCACCTTTTGTGACTCCTTGCCTTGTTTTCTGACTGCTGGAATTGATGTTTGGAGCTTCCTTTCACCCTTGTGTGCAGTGAAGGGAACCTGAGCAGCAAAACCCACCCTAGCCTGAGATCTTCTACTGGATTAGAGTTCACCTTTTTTTTGCCATCCCTGTGAGATGCTGAACTCCTCAGCTCCTACATGATCTCCTCCTTTTTTTCTCCATTTGCTTTTAAACATTCCCAGCCAGCTCAGGACTGTGTAGGCTTCAGAGGGAGGTGGAGATAATTGATGCCCAAGCAACTATGCCCTTGATAGGGACATTCTTCAGTTTTAAACTAGACAGGTAGGGACCTGACTGTCTTGCTGATGATGACAAACTTACTTTGTGATCTTGCAGCCTGCTGAAATATAAATACTCTCCTCAATTGTGTATGCAGGCAGTAGCATCTAATTGGTGTGCATGCACACTCACACACACACACAAAAAAACACTTGGGGCAAGTCTCTTTGTGTGTCTGAGGTGGATGCTATTTGTCTTGGGCTTGGACATAAACAGTTCATCTTTCCTGTGAATTCAAGTTGAGCTGTGAGGGGTGAGGCTTTGCTTCACTGAAAGTCACAGCTCACAATGGGTTTATTTAAGAGTCTTGTAATTCTGATGCCATGAGTCCTCCATGGAAAGATAGCTCTGGCTCAGCTGGGTTTGACAGCAAGGGTCCTCAGTGTTTGACACCTCAAAAGCAGCTCCCTACAAGAGGCTTCTATCACTCCAGCTTGTTTTGTGTATCAGGAAGCCTCTGCAAAAAAAAAATAACACCCCTAAGGCATAAACTGAGCATTATATCCAAAAGGTTAATGTCATGTACTGAGGATAGGGGATGGCTGGAGAATTACTGCAGGGAGCTGAGGTATAAATTCCTGCATGTCACCACTCTGCTGTCCCTGCCTGTGCACACAGCAACCCTCTTATAAATACAATGTGAACTGTTCCTCAGTGAAACCTCAGTGAAACTCATCTAGAGGATGAGTAGATGCTCTTGGACAGTGACTGACACACTGTCTTCACCCCTCCTCCTGGCTTGCACAAACCTGTTTGTGTTCTCATTTTCCCATGAAGGTGTAAATGCAGTAGAAGGATGATAGACCATGGGCAAGGCTGAGCTTGGCTGTTGTATCTCAGCTCAATGCTCAATTCATTAAGAGATGGTGGGTGTGAGAATACAAGAGTTCATTCTGGGTTATCTGGTTACAGAACTACCTGAGATCTTGTCTGGGGATTTGCCAGAAGGGGTTTCATAAAAGAACAGACCAGCACCATCCAGCTGTGAAGGAAGATAAGGTCTTGAGTTTGAGAGAGTTCAGAAAGGTGGAAGGTTGAATCCTTGTGTAGCTCCTTTCTGGTCATGTGGTTGTTCTTCCCCACTATGTACTGACCTGTGCCTGGTTGTTCTCTGACAGATACATTTTGTGCCTTCCCTCCTGCTATCTCTGCTCCATCAGCTTCACTTGCAGCACTCTCTGCTGAGATGGTATCTCTGTTTCCTTAATAAATTAGTCTAGTCTCTCCTCTGATAACATCTCCCTTTTCTCTACATCTTATCGCTGCTGTTATGGAACAAAGAGATATCAGCAGACTGTAGATCTGCAAATGTTCCCTCATTCATCCATGATATTTCAGTCCTCAATGGGCTCTTCAGAGTGCTGTCAGCTTCTGAGCCAAGGAGTGTCAGAGTTGATGGAGAATGACCTTCTCCAAAGGCACTCCATGAACAAACCTTTTCACTGGCTGTTTAACCAATCCCTTACAGAATACTTCTCTTCCCACCCATCTCCTCCCATTCCTCCTCTGAATTTTTATCATTATTGGAACTGTGGTCTTCTAAAACAATTCATTCTACCCTAGAAGCTGTTTGAACTTGTTGCAATGCTGAGGTTTATAGGGTAATTCCATATAAATACTTGGAAGAGGTTGAGGGAAGCTCCTTATTTCTGTTTCATTTCCTCATTTGATTTAGTTATTGGAGAACTGGCTGGAACAGAAAGTTCTGAGTGCTTTGAGGAGCAGGTTGTGTAGGAACATTAAAAAATACACTCTCAGCTTTTCTGTTGTCATAGATCTATCTGTTTTAATGTCTGAAGAGACCCATGTGATCATCTGGTGTAACCTCCTGAAGAACAACATCCAATCATTTCCACATCAAAGCACGCTGAAAGGCACTTTGCACAGGACTTCTGAACAACCTCCAAATCAGATATTTAGAATGTGCTGGTGACTTGGGCTGTCCTTCCACAGGGAAGGATGCACCTGGAAAAAATTCCCCTCTGCAGAAACCCCATGTTGAAGCAGTGTGCGGTAACCCTGGATGATTCTTATCTGATGGGAGGACCAGAAGCCATGGATGTAGATTGGAAGGGGATAGACTTAGACTTGACATAAGAAAGAAATTCTTTACAGTGAGGGTGGTGAAACACTGGAACAGGTTGCCCAGAGAGGTTGTGGAGGTGTTCAAGACCAGGCTGGACGTGGGACTGAGCAGCCTGATGTAGTGGGAGGTGTCCCTGCCTTTGGCAGGGGGGTTGGAACTAGATGATCTTTAAGCTCCCTTCCAACCCGAAATATTCTATGATTCTTCTGAAAATCAGGGAAAGGAAGAGGTGGAATATTCCCAGTTACCTTTCTGGTGGAGTCAGTACATAGAGCCACAAGCCTGTTGTAGTGTCTTTCCCAGTCTAAAGATATGAAAAGGGAAGGAAAAGGAGCATAATATGGTCTCACTCTTCTACTAGACTATATTTGAGACCCAAGCCCCTTGCCACTTGCAGGCTCATCTGCAAAGCCTTTGGTTCTTGTATCTTACTTTGGTTTATGTAGGGATGATTTTTAGTATTTGAGGCTTTGGAGTATTGTGTCCAGTTTTGGAGCCCTCAACATAAGAAGGACATTGAGCTGTTGGAGCAGGTCCAGAAGAGGGCCACAAGGATGATAAAAGGGCTGGAGCAACTGCCTTATGAAGACAGGCTGAAGGAGCTGGGGTTGTTCATCTTGGTGAAGGGGGCTACAAAAAGGCTGGGGTAAGACTTTTGAATAGGATAAGAATGGCAGGACAAGGAGTGGTGGATGCAAATTGGAAGAGGGGAGGTTTAGGATGGAGAGAAGAAAGGAGATCTTGATTGTGAGGGTGGTGAGACCCTGGAAGAGGTTGCCCAGAGGGGTTGTGGATGCTCCCTCAATCCCTGGAGGTGTTTAAGGCCAGGCTGGATGAGGCATTGAGCAACCTGGTGTAGTGGGAGGTGTCCCTGCATATGGCAGGGGGGTTGGAACTTGATGATCTTTAAGGTCCCTTCCAACCCGAACTACTCTACGTTTCTATGATATATAGCTCGCATCCCATGCAAAAAAAAAAAAAAAGCTGTCTGTTTTGATGAAGGAGCCGACCTTGAAGGAGAAATTCTCACTGAGTAGAGTATTTTCAATTGAATTGTCATGGACTGATTCAAAGAGCCCTGATCATATATTATGTTTGAAAGATTTAATTTAGCCACCAGATGCGTTTCTCGTTGGAGCCGTATGATACATGCGGCCGTGGTGGAAGCAGGGAAACAGAAAAATCCTCTTGAAAATATTTCTTTTAATGTTTAGCTTTCTGCTCCTATTAGGTAATGATTAATAGACACCAGAGGGGGGAAAAAGAACCCAGCTTTTATTATTTTCATCTGAATGTTAAGAGGAGCTCTGTGAGCAACCGTAATTTCAGAGACCGCTTTGTCAGAAGGATTTCATGGGTGGTAGTTTGTTAAGCTGATGAATTGTTTTAATTAGTCAGTAAAACACTATTTATGATAGAAACACATGACACTCTCAAAATGTGATCATTCTGAGTATGTGAGTAACCTCTCCTACCAGTAATTGCCAGAAACTTTGGCTTTATGAGGTTACCTTGAAAATTAACATATAGGGTATTAATTTTATAGGTGCGAAGAAACACATTCAGTCATGTCTGAAATGTTAAACTGCAGCAATAAATAACCATAAAGGAAAATAAATAGTTCCAACGAGGCAGAAAACCAAGAGGCAAGTCCACAGAGAGGTGCCACCTTGCAGAACTCTGTTCTTTCATGTTCTGAGGATGGAGTAGAATAGAAAACATAGTATTTGTACAACAAGATTTAGGTTTATCTTCACAATTCTTGATTGTATTCCTCTGTCCAGTGGATTTTCTCCTAACTTGTTTGCTATATTACACCCAAATAGTATGGTACATACATGCAGTGCAATGGTATGAATGAATCCTGATAGATTTAGTGCTAGTGGCCCAAGTCATGTTGATCTGAAAATGGAGAAACACCAAAGTTTAAAGGTGTAAAATTACCAGTGCTGTGACAGTTCCTAAATTTTTGGAACTGATGTACAGGTTTTAATAGGATCCAGGATGGCAGGACTAGGAGTACTGGATGCAGATTGGAAGAGGGGAGATTTAGGCTGGAGATAAGAAAGAAATTCCTTCCAGTGAGGGTGATGAGAGACTGGAAGAGGTTGCCCAGAGAGGTTGTGGATGCCCTCTCAGTCCCTGGAGGTGTTTAAGGCCAGGCTGGATGAGGCACTGAGCAACCTGGTGTAGTGGGAGGTGTCCCTGCCCATGGAACTATATGATCTTGAAGGCCCCTTCCAACCCAAACCATTCTACTATGATCTAGCACCATATTTCTTATTAATTTTCTGACTTATATGTCTGTCCTTAACAGTTTCCAGGTTTGTTATGTTCTTAGTTAGTTTGGGGTGGTTCTTGTCAGAGTCAGGTTGATGGTTGGACTCTGAAAGGTCCTTTCTAACCTGGGACATGGTGTGATTCTCTAGTGTGACCAATGTTGTCATTACATTTCAAATGTTCCAGTACTGTTTATGGACTTTTTAACAGTGAGAGTGGTGAAGCACTGGAACAGGTTGCCCAGAGGGGTTGTGGATGCCCCCTCTCTAGAGGTGTTCAAGACCAGGCTGGACAAGGCACTGGGCACCCTGATCTAGTGGGAGGTGTCCCTGCCTATGGCAGGGGGGTTGGAACTCGATGATCTTTAAGGTCTCTTCCAACCCAAATTATTCTATGATTCTATGACTTATTTCTTCATTCATATTCACATCTCATTAATGTCTTTCTCTCTTCACTAGCTGCCATCCCTTGTCTGGAGAATGCAGCTGCAAAGCTGGCTGGGCTGGACTCTACTGCAATGAAACTTGTCCCCCAGGCTACTATGGTGAAGGCTGCCAGCTCACCTGCCCTTGCCACAACGGGGCAGATTGTGACAGCATCACAGGGAAGTGTGTGTGTGCACCAGGATATATGGTAAGTGAGAGCTGGGAACAGTGGGGCATTTCATACCTGCAGAGTATTAAAAAGGATTTAAATTTCTTTTCAAAAAATATTTGCATAAAAGTGGCCAAATGCAGCTCCATTCTTTTATAATTCTCCTTCAAGCAGTGTCACCTTGCTACTTCTGGTTATTTACTTAACATTGGTTTTGTGAGTTTATTACTTCTATAAGGAGAAAAGACATTGTTTCCCATCATATATTCTAAAAGCAAGACGTAACAAAAAAATGTCAGATTATTGTCTGCCTGGAAGAGCTGAAAAAAAATTCTCTTGGCCTTTCAGTATGTTCCTTGTCAGTCACGCTGTGATTTTAATAGATGAAGATCTTTTAAAATGTTACAAATGATAGAGCAATTTTTGTCTTTGTCTGAGCATATATGGCAGGTGTCTTTTTACTTGAGCATCAGAATGAGCTTCAGACATTCTGGGATAAACAAGCATCACATTTTAGAGATTGGATAGAAAATGGTTGAAGAAATCAGCCAAGAGAAAAGCAGCAGAAATTAAGGATTGGTGATTTGGGGTAGATTCAGGCTAGATTTAAGAAAGAAAATCTTTATAGTGAGGGTGGTGAGACAATGGAAGAGGTTGCCCAGAGAGGTTGTGGATGTCCCCTCAATCCCTGGAGGTGTTTAAGGCCAAGGCTGGGCATGCCACTGAGCAACCTGATCTAGTGGGAGGTGTCCCTGCTCGTGGCAGGGAGGTTGGAACTGGATGATCTTGAAGATCCCTTTCAACCCAAACTATTCTATGATTGCCAGGTAGCAGCAGGAAGTTTTGGGGTCTGGATCCAGGTGGCCAATCCTGCTGCAACTGGGCATAATGGAACTCTTGCTCATCCATGTATGAGGTACCTCTTGACTTCAGCAGCGCATCATGGAAAAGTTCTGTAGCTTGTGTTTTGAGAATATTCCCTAAAGAAAAATATTTTTCAACAGCAAATTCCTCCATGGCTTCATTAGCAGTTGTCTTTTCTGTAATTCATGCCCTTAAATTTGCATGATTCATCCCCACAAACCTATATATATGTGTTCTTATATACTGTTGTAGTAATTATTAATTATCATTATTTAGTTTATACAAATATTCCAGTGAGACCCTGGAAGAGGTTGCCCAGAGAGGTTGTGGATGCCCCCTCAATCCCTGGAGGTGTTTAAGGCCAGGCTGGATGAGGCACTGAGTAACCTGGTGTAGTGGGAGGTGTCCCTACTTATGGCAGGGGCTTGGAACTAGATGATCTTTAGGATCCCCTCCAACCCAAACCATTCTATGATTCTAAATTAAGCTTCAGATTCAAGGGCATTTCCTATATGTTTAGAACTTCCTATGGCCAACTAAAATTTGCAGCTTTCTTGATGAGTTCTACCTTCTACTGTTTTAAGATGCAGCTTAAAAATGTGGTAAAGATCTTCAAATAGCAAGGAACATGAAATGTGATCTTTGACCATGTTGTAGTTCTTTTTATTTGCATTTATGAACATTTGTAGGCAGTGGTAGGTGAATGGTGTGATGGATGTGGACAGCAGAGTGGACTTCTCCTACCATCAGTGCCCACTGCAGAACCATCTAATTTCCAGAGGTTCTTACAATGCCAGATAGAAACAGATTTATTTAGGCATGAGAGGTAGGACTGTCAAAAGCATCTGTGCAAGACAGCTGTCATTTAGAGATGTAACAAAAAAAAAATCTTTGAGTTTTGATTCTCCACCCACACTATCAGAAAACCAGGGTTTCTTTGCTTTATGCAGTGATGGTGCTATTAAGTAAAGAGTGGAGTAAGCACCACGTTAATAATAAATGCAAAATAAAAAGATACCAAGGTCCTCTTTCTCATCAGGAATGCTGTTGAAGCTTGCAGACAAAAATATTTTGGAACACTGCTGTACACACTGTCAAAAAACCATAGTTTGCCCAATATATATTGCTCCAAGACAGTGTTATTGCAGGCATGGAGCCTGGGAAGTTCCTATTGCATAGCTTCAAAATAATATTTAATCTCATAATAAAGAGCTTTCTTGCACTGACATTTAAACAGCTTGGTTATTGAGGATGTCTCTGTAATCACTGAAGCATATTTAGGCATTAGTATCGTTGCTTTCTCATAATATGCTATAATCTCTGGCAATTAGTCCAGGAGGGGAAGTAAAGCCCCGAAATTGCTAATTTATTGCCTCTGAAGCATATTTGTCATTGGCATTCGTGCCAGATGACTTGAGTTGCAGGGCTTCTTGCAAACTCTGGAGAACACAGGCTATAAAGAAAGCTTGACAGGAGCCTTTGCTTCCTCCCATGACTGATGGTGTCCTGCTGAGCAGCTTCTTCTGTACCCTCCACCCTCTGGGCAGGGGGAATGCATCCGTGCTGCTCCCCCATGCAGCCTGAGGGCTATGTCTTCAATGCTGTGGGGCCAGAACCCTCTCCAGGCTTGGAGGGGTTCATGCTCAAGACTTTTGCCTTCAAAACCCTCTTGCTGCAACAGTGGGGAGCTTTGCCTGTGGGTAGAATTTTGCCCTTGAATTGGGCTGCCCTGCAAGCGACTGCTCCTGAATGCAGGATTGTCTCTGCTGGCAGAGCTGACAGAGTGCTGCTCAGACACAACTGGGCAGAGCTAATTATTCAGAAAAAGCTATAAATGAGTCCCTCCTGTTTTGGTTTTTTTTTTAGTGTGAGGCTTGGCTGGTGTAGCCACAGGGTCAGGAGTTTTGCTGCATGATTGGAAAGAGCAAAAAGTGGGATGAGCATCTTGTGTTTTGCAAAAAGCTTTGATGTACACACAGTCTTAAACAGTAGAGCAGGGGTTTCTATGATAGAATATGGGATACAACTGCAAAATCTAACTGCAAGAGGAGTGATGTTGGATTTTGGGGATAGATGGATGCCTAGAAAATATAGTGACCAAGAAATGCCAAGTGTTTTTGTGACAAAGCACTCCTCCAGCTCACTTCTTTTGCACAGATGGCTTGTTTTTTAAGCGTGCCCTGCCTGGGCTGTGTCAGGGCAGCTGGGCAGAGTTTCAGAATGAATCATCTGCACTCTCAGCCAAAACAGGGACATTTTGTTGGGATGCAGAACAAGCCATTCAAAACACAAAGCATCTGGTCACCTTTTATTAAATGTATTAAGTGGAAATTCAGCCATCCCATAGGCTGATGTGTACGTGAGCAGAGCACTTAATTTTTTGGAAGTGGGGCAGATTCCAGTTTTGAAGTTAAAAAAAAAAAATTTACTTTGTAGCTCAGAAAATAATACATTATTTATCAGCTGTGACATTTCCAAAAAACTCAAACCCTGAAGCTAAATATTGATGAGCTTGCAGTTTTGGAGAGAGGTTTTTTTTGAAGCATTTGGTCTTTTCGATGAATACTTTGGGTCAGACTCAACAGCCAGACTTGCACATCACGAGCTCTGGAGTGTAGTAAAGGGATTAGTTTGGATTGGAAGGGACCTTACTGTGTGAGGTTGGGATATAACTTTGCTCAGAGTAGGGGATTTCACTATTTATTTTAACTGTATGTGTGTCTAAACCATTATGTGTAGGTTTGGAAGAGGTAGATGAGAAACTGAGTGATCCGTAATCATAACCCACAACAGCCCAGAAGTTGGAAACAGCACAAGGATAATAAAAATATCCAAATAATAGGAGCAGGGGAGACATAACAGTACTTTATTCCCCAAAATCACATGTAAAGAGCTACCCTTTTGTGCTCCAGGAGTAGAGTTTTATTGCATCTCACTCATAAAGGGTTGTGGCCATTTGATTAAGGTGATTGCAGGGAATCCTTATGATAAGGATACTAATAGGACACTTTCCTGTGATTGATATTTTTAACATATTCAAGGATATCCTCTCAGATGATGAATTGCCACTGATTTTTTTTTCCAAAGAATGCTTTTGGAAATTCTGCTGTCATCTTATTTGTGGCAGGGAGGGACCTGATGAACATAGAATCATAGAATAGTTTGGATTGGAAGGGACCTTAAAGATCATCACGCTGGGAGTATACAGAGGTTTGCCCTAAAAGGTGTGCAGGGAGATTCTTGACTGGTAGAAACTGGATCCTTACTCCCATGTGTAACTAGTCACTGCAATAAATTTCTTGGATGCAATTATGGAGGTGGTGAGAGGGGTTATACTGAATTGTACCTCCTCCTCCTTCCAAATTGAGCTTCACAAGCCCGTGGAAGTTGGTTGAGCAGTGGGGATGTAAAAGGCGTCAGGATTTGCCCTGCCCTCTCTTCTTTTGTTTTTTGGATCATTGAATTTTATTCCTGTAATTCAATAAACGTGGTGAAGAAGGCCAGAGGATATGAATTAAATATGATAGGGGACCACAGGAATCCTGACCTTGTGTCTCCCCAGGAAATCTTGCAACCAGCCCCCTGCACGTACCCATCAGCATTCAGCTACTGGGATCATTATAAATGCTATTGAAATACAACCAAGTTCACCTTCTCCATTGCACAGCTAATTGCAACTTTCTTAAAAACAGGAGCTAACTGGTGACCTCATCCTGTGCTATGCCTCCATTTCTTTACAGATGCTTTGTTTTCATCCTTTGAAAAATGGGTTTAGCTTTCCTTCTGTTTATTGTGGCAAGGAAATGGGTAGTTAAAAAGATCTCTCAGCCCAAGTCACTCTGAGAAAACTTTAACACTTACCCATGGAATGAGTAGTCAGCTTTCCCTTTGATGGGCACTGAGGTCTATATTTCACATCTGGATGACAGAACTTATATTACTTTAAAGAGTTCATCTATTTATGCTGCAGTTTTTGGAAGACCTGTCTGCTTTTATTGAACTCTGCAATGCTGGCAAGCAAAGCTAGCACTTCATCACCAAAATGAAAGGATTCATTTTGACTTTTTTTTTTTTCCTATGCCTTGACTATACTGGTAGATCCCATACAAGCCAATCCCAGCAGAGGGAAGTGCAAACTGTAGGAGGGATGACTCCTTAGCAGAAGGTTTTTCTGATTTTCTAATGTCACTTGGGTTTCCTAAGACTTAGAATTGTAGAGTTGGAAGGGACCTTCAAATGTGGTTAAGACCAACCCCCTGGCAGTGAGCAAGGACATCATGCATTAGATACAAGATATATCCCAGTTCTGAGAGTCTGGTGCCATTTACATCTTCCATTGATGATGCATTTTGAAAACACTATGAAATGTTGTCCAGGGAGGTTGTGGATGCCCCCTCAATCCCTGGAGATGTTTAAGGCCAGGCTGGATGAGGCATTGAGTAACCTGGTGTAGTGGGAGGTGTTCCTGCCCATGGCAGGGGGGTTGGAACTAGATGATCCTTAGGATCCCCTCCAACCCAAACCATTCTATGATTCTAAATCAAGCTTCAGATTCAAAGGTATTTCCTATATGTTTAGAACTTCCTCTGGCCATCTAAAATTTGCAGCTGTCATGATGAGTTCCACCTTCTGTTCCAGATTTATACTAAACAATTTAAGTAAACTGAAACAGGTTACCCAGAGAGGTTGTGGGTGTCCCCTCAATCCCTGGAGGTGTTTAAGGCCAGGCTGGATGAGGCATTGAGCAACCTGGTGTTAGTGGGAGGTGTCCCTGCTTATGGCAGATGGGGTGGAACTAAATGATCATTAAGGTCCCTTCCAACCCAAACCATTCTATGAAATAATGCCTTTCAAGTATATCCTTATATTAGTATTTACTCTCCATGTGTATCTTCTACCGAACTCTGGAAACCTGAACCCTTAGGCACTAAAAAAAACCCTTATTCTGGGTCTGTAAGTGCAGAATTTTGCCTGCCAGAGTTTTTCCAACATGATGCTTTTCTGTGCTGCTCCCAAGGTTTGGATGCCTGTGCATCAGGCACATAAATTCAGGTCTTCTAACACACAATGGGCAATAGCTCAAACAATTAGTAAAAATAAATGTTTATTATAGGTGCTCTGAAGCTGTTTGAATGCATTGAAATATATAACAAACCTTGTGGCAGATAATCTCTCTGTCTGTGCAAACCCAAATGGGCTCAGGCCACTCTTAGACTGCCCCATGCCTAAATAATGAGCAAAATCACTAATTTACCCTTCCATACAAATGAAAAGAACCATAATTTTGTGTGGAGGTCATGAAGAATTTATGGGTCCAGTCTGTTGAGTATTCCAGCCATGGCTGGTTTCCTCCTGGTGCACACAATAGCTCTTTTTCCCTGAAGAAAACACAGGGGAGAGAGAAAAAAACCCTATCTTTCTGCATTAAAAAAAAAAGAAAAACAACAAATAAAACCAAAAAAACCTGCTCTACACCTTTCAAATTCTCTCTGTTGTCTAAAAGAAAAAAAAAAGTAAATAGAAAGGAGCACCTTATCTTATCTTCACTTGAATTTTCCCTGGAGGATTGAGATCCCAGGTAGGTCTGGAGGAATGGGAAGAATCATTGCCTGTAGGTGTGTTCTAAACACTCAAGGTTGATAAATACAAATTTATTCGAATATTTCCTTTCTTCAACATATTTGCTTTCATCTTTATTCTAAATGTGTCATCCTTCACCACTTCAGAAAGGAGCAGGAAAAAATGAATGAGACTCCTTTGTCTTACAAGCCCCTGGTTCAGGAGTGGAGTTATTTTCTAAATTTCACAAAATTCATGATGTAAAAAATGAACCTGAAGGTTGGAGGTAGCAGATCTGTTTTTGGGGGCTTTAACTCATTTAAATGATCCCTTTCTCTTTGAGATAACTCCAAAAGTACTTTAGTGGAAGCTCATCTCAGAGCAACAGGGCACCTCATCAAAAGGTTTAAAAAGAGAAGACGAGGGGAAAAAATCTTCAATAGAGCCTGTGTCCTTTTATTCTTGATTTACAGAGCATATCAGTTACCCCCCTTTGTTAAGAGCTCTTTTCATTTATAGGTATAAAATAAATTCAACCATTTTATCAAGATGTTCTTGTTACCAACCACCAGTATAAATTTTACTTGCTGTAGGTGGGGAAAAAGGTTTTCTGGCACAGCAGTTGTCCAATTAACTGGAGTATTACAGGCAGCAGAAATAGTTTGCCCTGTCTCTTTTCATGAATTACCCAGATACACAAGGAAGACACATTTTCTTCTCCCTGGTTACCTATTTGTATTCATGAGCCAACAGTGTGTGCTTGCAGCCCAGAAGGCCAAACCAATCCTGGGATGAATCAAGAGAAGTGTGACCAGCAGGGCAAGGGAGGTGATTTTTGCCCCTCTACTTGGCTCTGGTGAGACCCCAACTGGAGTTACTGTGTCCAGTTCTGGAGCCCTCAACATAAGAAGAACGTTGAGCTGTTGGAGCAGGTCCAGAGAAGGGCCATGAAGATGATGAGAGGGCTGGAGCACCTCCCTAATGAGGACAGGCTGAAGGAGTTGGGGTTGTTCAGCATGGAGAAGAGAAGGCTCATGGTGGCTTCTCAATACCTGCAGGTGGCTAGAGAAAGGCTGAGGTAGGACTTCTGAATAGGGTCTAGGACTAGGAGTACTGGATGCAAACTGGAAGAGGGAGAGTTAGGCTGGAGAGAAGAAAGAAATTCTTTCCTGTGAGGGTGGTGAGACCCTGGAAGAGGTTGCCCAGAGAGGTTGTGGATGCCCCCTCAATCCCTGGAGGTGTTTAAGGCCAGGCTGGATGAGGCACTGAGCAACCTGGTGTAGTAGGAGATGTCCCTGCCCATGGTGGGAGGGTTGGAACTAGATGATCTTGAAGGTCCTTTCCAATCCAAACCATTCTATGATTCTGTAATCCAGTGTCTCAGGATCATTGTGAAGGGGCACCAGTGGTGGGAATGGACATGCAAAAAGGCAGCCATACTGTGCAGGTGGGTTTGTAGCTGGCAATAAGTGAATTATTATCATCAAAAATAAAATTAGTTGTTCTTGAAGTAGTGGAGCAAAAAGAGTCTTGTTTTCTGCAGATTTCTCTTCCTTAGTCCCTTGGCTTTTCATGTCCCACTGTGTTAACCTCATCTCACTATCTGGTCTCCTACGATGCTTTAGCCAGCATAGGGAAACCACAGAGGGAAAAAATTGAAAATTTTATTTACACAGTGCTTGCAAAGTGGATAGAGATGAAAATGCTACTAATTGTGAGACAATCAGTCACAATTAACAGGATCAGATCCTCTTTGCTACCTCTGGCTGAATCCTGGATGCTTCTTCCCTGGTTCTGGTCTCTGAGGAGCACATTGGTCTTTGAATCTGCATTTGCTTGATGTCTTCTAGATGGAGGTAAACCTGAAAACTCATCTGATAGTTTTTTTCCAAGCTTACAAATGGGTGTGGAATGAGAAGTGGATGTCAAGGTTATTAGTATAAATCAGAACATCCCATGCTAAGTGTTTCTGTACATTCCTCACAGAAATAGGAATCATTTAATTCAATAGGTCAGGAATTTTTGTAGCTAGGAGGAAAACTACCTCTGAATTGCATCATGACATCCCTTTTCATTTATGACCTCTGGTTTTTCTTACTGCTTCTCTGTGCATGGGAAGGTACATATTTATTTGTGCAAAATGGTTGTAGGTTTGTTTGGGTTTTTTTCTGAGACTAGTAACAGCCTATAAAATTTTGCACCCCTTGGCTGCTGGATCTGTACCAGGAGAGGTCAGCACAGAACCAAAATGATCTTCTCTTGCCTGTGATCTCACTCTCCTCCCTGTAGGTCAGTGTGTACATCTCAAACCCCATTTCTATCAGCAGTAACTGGTAAATTTGTTGATGTTCAGCTTTTACAAACCATTGCTCCAGGTCAAGCTTTGGTGGTGTGGTTGTTTGACCTGTTTCAGAGTCCCTGTAGGACTTTTTTCTGGGGACAAACATCAGAGGTAATCCAAGTTTTTGGAACAACACCCTCCATCAGCCACCCAGCTTGTGTGGCATCTTTCTAAAGTGTCAAGTGCCTTTCTGAAAAGTTAATCCACTTCTCTGATGGCTCTGCCACATGTGGACTGGGGAACAATGAGCATCACTTCAATGCAAAGAAACTGGATGTTGGCTTAAACCCACTATTTCAATAACATCTCACCAATGGATTCTTCTGGCTCTGCTGCACTGCAGGACAAAATATCCTGGGTTCAGATCCCAACAGGGAAGATCATTATATGGAGGCCACCTGTGTATTCCCAGGCTTTCAGACAAATCTGCTCCCCTATTGATCTGATATCAATGAACCAGATGCTTGCTGCCCATTAGGCTTGTTGGTCTTGTCCCCCCCCTGAGCTCCTGTTGACCAATTAGAGGGACAGCTCTGGCAGCCACAGCATTTAGGAGCCTGTGTTTTCCCAAATCATGTCAGTGCCTGGCTGCAGGAGCCATAATGAAGGGTCTTCTCTCACTTCAGGGCATCTGTTGTGTGCTTTTGAGCTGGTGAACTATTGTACCAGAGTATTTAACAAGGTCACTGGATGCACCAGCCACAGCAGGTTGCCTTCAGTTGTGTGGAAACTCTGTGTCGTTCTTTGAATTCAGTGGAATTTTTTTCAGACCTTTTTATGAGCTGCTTGTTTCGTTTTGCTCTCTTTCTCAGTGTGTAAGCTCCAAAAATTGTCTGTAACAGCTCAAGTTCTACTTTTCATAAAATAGTTCAGGTT
>VZTY01031386.1:0-14995 GCA_013400935.1 Turnix velox
TCTATTATTATTCTATTATTGAAACTTTGGGGCTTGAGTCACATGAACCCCATGCAGGCATATCTCTAGATATATAACGAATGTGAAAGGAAAAGCTCAGTTCTTAATCTCATCTTATTATATCTTATAATATGTTGAAATGATTTCTTTGCAGAAATAATTTCAAAAAATTTATAAAGTCATGATAAACTGATGTAATAAAGGCACAGGTTTTCATTATGCCAGTATAAGAGTAAGTCTTTTTTTGGGTAGAAAACAGACAATTTGAACTCAGTGTTTCATCTTCTCCAGTTTAATTTGGGGTAGAAGTGATGTCAAATGCAGTTCTCTTGCTATAATTTATAAAAAAAAAGATAATACGATGATTCTGAAATTTGTTTGGTGCTGAACTGCTGAATTTCCCTGCCTAGGCTGGTTTACACCTGGTGCAGTCTGACACTGAGAATTACTAGAAGGTTTCCTTTGATTAGAGACCCTCAGGTCACAGGGTCCTCTGCAACACAGCACGCTATTGCTTCTATTCAACTTGAACCTTTTTTTTCACAGCAAGTCATACAGAAAGTGCAAAACCACATAAAGGGCAAAGGGTAAGCTGACATTTTACTGCTCTGAAGTTTGTGTTCACTTTGTAACTGACAGGATCCAAAAAAGGCTGACGGAAGGATAAAAATTGCTGTCAAGAAGTACTGTTCTCTTTGAAACAATAGAAATTATTCACATTTACCATTAGATGGCATACACACAGTATAAAATACATGATTAAACAGAATCCCAGTGTACCTGGTGAAAGGTTAAGTAATACTTCTGTACTATAGTAGATGCACACTAAAGTCCTTTAATAATACTTCTTTCCACTTGAAGTTATGTCTAAAGAATCTCAGCCTCTCTGCATTGACTACTTCTAGATAACAGGCCAAACAAAACTGTGATGTTAAAAGTAGCTCAGCAGCTGTTAATGCTGCATCACTGCTGTATATTGAGCTGCTGCTGTGTCTCTCTTTCCCATTTTCCTTGTTCAAAAAAGATTTGCCACAATTTTATGCTCTGTTACAGACTCACAATATTCTGTCCATTTCTGGTGAATGTGTGAGAAACAGAATGCTCCAAATTACTTTTTTTATATCGGTTGTCTACAATAAATAAGTTTAAAAAAACTTGGGAAAAAAAAGCGCCTTCCACTGATACGAAGCTATTCTTAATTTACAAGTATTCTAGGTTGTAGCTGCTAGTGGGGCAGGGTGGGTGACCTGCTGCACAAGGAAGATGCTGATTCACGCTGAGTAAGGGTTCTACACGTAATTGATGGTGACCATGTCATAAGATGTACAATGCCATGGGATTATGAGACAGTTCTGGATGAGTCAGTGAGAAAGGGATACTCTTCAAAGCTGCAGTGGAGCAACTGACTGGTAGGACTTTGTTGCATCATTGTTGCATCATTGGAAAAAACAGAAGCCTGTTTTTTTTGATAAGCTTGTTCAGCTGTTCTTGGCATCTGGGGCTGAGAAATGGAGGAAATTCAATGTTATGCATCAAGTATCTGAATCTCTCAGTTAAGAACTAGGAGTCTTGTCACTGAGAGGAGAATAAGTTAATGTACAGCTGCAACCTTCTTTCTTAGATACAGAGAGACACAACTTATATCAGGAGTTGAACTAGTTTAAAATGAAACTTAGAAGTGACAATGAGTTCAGAAGGAAACATTGAGTTTGTGGAGGGTCTTTGAGCATAATAAGAAAACTTTTGGAGTCACATGCCGAGAGGTTTCAATGTAAAGGATAAAAATAGAAATTTTCTTTCTCATGACCTTATTCTCTCCTCAGTTGGCGGTCAGACCATCCTGACTCATCAGGTAATGTCTTAGGAGCAGACGTCTGATGCACAAAATGTCAATATGGCTTAAAGTCATCTCTAAACTGAACTATTACTTCCCTTATCTGGGCTGGAAAGATATTTGCTAAGTGGATTCCTGTAGAGATGTATACAAAAAACTGAATGACTTACTGATGCTACAAGAATTGACTAGTGCAATCTATTGCATGGTTTCAAGTTTTAGTGCAGCAATGTTTCACTCAAAAGAGCTCCTTTTATCTAGAGTAGTGCAGATCTGAAAACTACTAATTTTCCCTAATATAACAATGACACAAGTCAAGCACATCCTAGACAGGGAAATAAGTGGCTAAAATAGTCTAAATTAAAATAACAGTATATTAAGGATAAATATAGGTCAGATTGACCTTACAAAATCACACAGAATCACAGAATTGTAGAGGTTGGAAGGGACCTTTTGTGATCATCCAGTCCAATCCCCCTGCTGAAGCACCTAGGGCAGGCTGGGCAGGAACACATCCAGTTGGGTTTTGAGTATCTGGAGAGGAAAAGGTGCCCAATTCCTGGGATCATGTCTGTAGCCCTTCACTAGACTCTTTCCAGTAGTGCCTGAACTGGATAGTGCTCCAGAAGCAGTCTCAGCAAGGCAGAGTGAGAAGGGGGGATGATCTCCCTCAATCTGCTGGCATCTCAGGAGAACACGTTTTTGGCACCAGGGGCACATTCCCAGTTGACCATGGTCCACTGGGACTCTGAGCTCTCTCTCTAAAGAGCTGCTTTCCAGCAGGTCAGCCCCATTTCTATATTCCAACCTGAAAAAAAGAGGCAAGTGCATTTAAGTAATGGAATGCAGGGGATACCTTGAAGTGAACTATTGGAAAACTGTGAGATTGTGGATGTTTTGAATCAATAAGACTTGAAATATTTCTCAATTTTTAAAAGGTTTTATTATAGGAAAAAGCTCAGTTCCTGTAGTTTAAATGAAATCAATATCAAAACATTGTATTGTCATTACATATAATGAATCATAATATGCAGTTTACTAATAATCAGTGAATGGTGCCCACTGGAGAGGCAACTTTATCACTCAGATATAGGTTCTGATTCTGGAGGCAGCTTGTGCCACTGTCAGTCCCAGCTGTGACTGCTGCTCTTTCCGGTATAAGGTCTCTCCTCCCTGTTACAAATGCCCACTCTTTTGTATGTCTTTTCAAGATAGCTCCTCCAGCTTTTCAAAATCTATTTATAATTCTTTGGTTACCATTCAAAAAGCATTTCCTTTTTAATGTGACCACTTTGAAGTTAAATGAGCTTCCAGAAAGTCTGAAACATTTGAAGCACATTCGTTACCATCCAGACCATATGCCAAAGGTCAGCTCTGCAATCACCCATCATGAAGTTTCTAACTGTTGAATAAGTATGATGTCTTTTAACTAAATATTATAATCTGTGCTCTTTTCAGAGTTCCCTGGGATTTCTTGTAGATGTATGTAATGTTTGCTTCTCTTCAGGTCAGATTAAGGTCATGTTAATCCAGTAAATCTTAATTAAACACTGTGATTCTGTTACACGTTCATAGTATATTTTTTAAAATTGCTCACAAATACAAGAATGTTCTTACTTATATCATTGCATATGTTTATAGTAAACCAAGTGGAAACTGTAAATTTCATCTCTAGGAAATATTTGCACTTCTGCAACAAAAAGTAATATATTTTTCCCACTTCAAATCAAACAGTTGGAAATATACTTTCTTTTCCTTATCCTCCCTTAGGAACCATAAAGAGAATGATTGCTTTTTGGGAAACAGTGAGGAGAAGAAGGAAATTTTATTTATTTTCACTCAGCTTCAATCTTGTCAGCGAATACCTTATAGCTTGAGGGTGTAACATATAAGGAGCTGAACAGTCCTTGCTGTCTTTAACATCTTGAGAACCTGTGCTATGGAAGAATACTGATTACTTAGTCTGCAGGAACACACCTGGCAAGCTGCAATAAAGCTGAGGATTTTCAGAGCTCTTCAAGCTTGACATCAGTTTTTTGTGTCTTAAATTAACTTGTGGTGCAGAAATAAAATGTCACTGTTAACTAGTTAGAAGAACAATAATCAGTCCTTATTTGGTTGAGTTTTGTCTTTCTGATCAGAACAGTGCCCTGAAATTTCATGTTGAAGGAAGAAAAAAAATCTTTATATAAGTTTCAAATTTGAGGCTTCTTTGTCTTTGTTATGAGAAGACGGAGGAAAAAAAAAAGCATTAAATATTTGTTTGCTCACTGATAATTCTGGCAGGAAAATCAATGAAAATACCAAACCAAAAATGTAAGATCCAGCTCCTGGATCAGTGAGTGGTGATGCTCAGCGAACAGGAAAAGCTTGTGGGGCAGGCAAGGAAAGGTCCAGCTGATGGTCTCGGTACTGGAAACAGACATTCATGGGGCACAAGAGTGACTCTTGAAGAAAGTCTCACTACAGGATCAGTGACAGATTAAATCACATCTTTCTACCCAGAAAGATTTGCTAATGGCAGCAGGCGTGATGCCGCTGCAGAAGGGGAAGTGGAATCAGCTGGCCTAAGTGGTCATAACCAGTGTAATCCAATGATTTCAAGGTAATATAGCTGCAGTTTAGGAATTAGCTGTTGCATGATACCCTGTTACTTGTAATATTTTCTTTCCTTCCTTTAATAAAACTACTGATTTTAAAGTATTTTTAAAAAACATTTTAAAAGTTCATATTCATCTTGGGAAAAACTAGCTCACAGAGCATCAGAAATTTTAATATAATTTTCCCAGGATTCTGATCAAATCGAAGTATGTTACTAGAGATGATTTTCATTATTAATGCAGCCTTTGGTGTCATGAATCAGGTTATTGCAGAAGGTCTTCTACAGTTAAAGGGGAAGGAATAGCTTGTGACAGACAATAAAATGATAAAAACTTTAGAGGGGGAAAAGGACTTTTAATATGAGAAATAGTAGTTAATTACCACCACCTTCATGTTTGTTGGTGCAGGAAAGAAAAGAAATCTTACTTATCCACATCAGAGGTGAAAGAAAAATAAGTAATTAACAGCAGGAGATGCTAGATGAAGGAAGAGGTTGCCTATGCTCTTGTTTAGGGCTGGTCTTGGCATGAACTTCATGAGGTTCTCATAGACACATCTCTCAAGCCCATCCAGATCCCTCTGGATGGCAACTGTGATGCCAGCAATATTACATCTCTGAAGGTGTGCATACGTGTCTCACTCTTTGTGTTTATTCTCCATGGGACATGGATTTGCATGAGGTATTTTATTTTGTGCCCCTAATGAAGCTGATTTCTGTTTTTTGCTTCACTGCAGGTGCTCTCCTCTTGATCTGAAACTCTTCTTTTGGTTCTGAGCTTCTGTTACCGGTAATGGAACCATATGGGCAGGGGTAGGATGGACTGAGGCTCCTGGCAACTGTAGGAAACAGCTGTTAGAGAAGAACCTAAAGCCAGGCATGGTATGATGCAAATGTGCATACCTGACATTTACAGAAGGGGTTTCCCCACCCACATCCAATAAATCTGTATGATCTATTCAAGTTTCTGTTCAAGTAGCTTCAGAGCAATATCAAAGGAGTACAAAGATTCTTTTTGCCTGATACTGTGGTAGGGGTTTTTTCCCCCATGGCATTTACACACCTTGCAGGGGAATCCTGTGGTGTATGCTAAAAAATTTAGTTTTATCATTGGTTCTAATCAGAGAATATCTTTAATATCTTTTTTTAACAGATGGAATGCCAGTCAAATGCCAGGATCTTTCCTTACCTCCTGGCCAGTAGGGCTGGAATTCCTCCTGGTGTCTGGGAAAAGTGGGAAACCTGGCTAGCTGCCCAGATGCACATTAGGGCTGCTGAGATGCTGTCGGTAGCAGTCTTGACGCTAAATATTCATGAGGCAAAATATGCCAATATTCATGCTTGGTGAATTGCATATTCAATGTTATTGTCTATACCATTCTGTAAAGGTCATCTTGGCATCTAAAGTCAACTGATATGACTGATCCACTGAAAAATTACACCTTTCTTTTGTGAAGTGTGAAACCTATGCATTTTTGCATAGTTTATGTGGACCACTTATAAACACTTCTGTTTCCATTATCAGGTGACAGCCTCAACATATACAGTGGCTTTAATTTAGCAAGAACAGCTGTTGGTCCTGCCCAGCTTTCCTTGATTCTTGCTAACCTTTATTTGACTGTGAAAGGAGAGAAAAAACTGCATCTAGAATCTCATAATTTCACCAACTTGTATAAATGGGATTTTATCTGCAGTGCGACGCTGCCAAACTGATGGCTTTGCAGCTTTTGAATATCAAATACATTTTGTACTCTAAAAAAAAATCAGTCTATTTAGCTTTCCTTCACAAACTGCTTTTTTTTGGATGGGGCAGGGAAATGCCATATTAATTTCCAGCAACAGAAAGGTATTGCTGTGGGTGAATTTCTGTCAGAGCCAAGGAAATGATTTTTCCAGCTGCAAGAATTCAGTGCTCCAATGTCATATGAGCATGTAGTTATTATTCTGAATGCTATGCAGACTGTAACATAAGACAGAAAAAAGTGCTCACGAGGAACATATTGAATTATAATAAATCTGTCTCGTCTGGAGACAATGATGAGCTGGCACATTTTGTCAAGTGGCAGTCACATAGGATGCTGTGCACTGCATACTTATTACTGCATTAGCAATAGTCAGCAAGAGGATGGCACCAACAGGGGAACTGCTCAGACAGATAGGTTGATCATTTATATTCCAGAGCTTAGCAAGTGTTCAATTCACTGATCCAAACCAAACATGTTGAAGTCAAGGCCTGTTTCTATAACATGTTTGATATATAGCTGAGCAGTAACTGAATCAAAACAGCATCTCACGATTGCTTTCTGGTGCCGTCCCAGGTGGTGAAAGCAATTGAAGCTTTTCCTGGCACGAGGGGTAAGTTATATGCAAATGGACCCTCTCGATGGTAAATCTTTAATGTGGCAGACAGAACATTAATTGCATAGCTCCCTAGGATCATGTTGCTTGCCCACTTTCCTTAAGTTAAATTATTTCACCAATTCTTCTCTTGATGGAGAATTCCAGACATTGCAGTCCTGCTGTGTGCAGTAAATTAACTCCTCTGCCTTTTGGCTTCAGGTCCTACCTAACTTCTGGGTCAAATACTGTTTGGATTCATAATATGTATCTAACTGAGACAACCCAGTGTGTTAACTAGAATTCATAGTAATACTCTACAGCACAGTCTAATCAATAATAACATTATAATATAGAATATATTATAGCATATAATATGTATTACAACTATTATATGTCTCAGTTGTTTAGGGATCAATCATTTTCAGCCTGATCGAGTGCAAGATGTTCCTGCTTACTGCAGGAAGATTGAATTAGATGGCCTTTGATGGTCACATCCAACTTCATGCATTCTATCATTCTATGACTCTATGAAAATCAAAACTTGCTTATTCAAATTTTTAAACAAGGAAGTGCCTGAATTTTCTTCCCATACATATTATAAAACTTGTTCCTGGCATGTAGATAGTGAGAAAGCATCAGCCCATTGCTCTTTGTGTCAGTACTATATTGAGGTCACATAAACACATACTTGCATGCAGATGTTCACACACATGTACTCATGTGATTTGCTCTGGCAGTTTGCTCTGTAGGAACCTTGCCTTTTACTGGCTGCTCATAACTTAGCACAAGTGCAACTTGTGCAACAAGCAGAATGTAGCAATTCACCAGTCAGAGGTTAACATTATGGCAGTGCAGCTCTTTATTTTTTCTGTACAGTTTCTCCTTTTCATAATCTTCTATTTCCACATACAAGTAAATAACTAACAGAAAGAAACTCCTTTTCAAAAGTTGCTCAAATTTTTATATGCATGTAAGAAACAATCCCTTTGATTTTTCCAGGGAGCATTCCAGTAGTCCTTTCACTGGATTGAAGACACACTGTTTTAGATAGATTAGTCCCATTTCTAAAATGAAACAGAAAGCTCAGTCCTTTCCAAAAAATAAATGCTTGGCATCTCCTAAGATAGATTTAATTTGAAAGGGTAGTCCAATCCACCTCAGCTTTGTTCCCATGGTTCCTTATTGCAGTATACTTTTATCATATGTTCTCTTCAAGAGAATCTGTCGTCTTGAAGATACAGCATGTCTCTAGCAAGATGAAAAAGCAAACAGACAATAAAAGAGATCTTTTTACTAAAAAGATGGAGGGGAAAAAAGAAGGTGAAAGAAAGAAGTGGAAGAAGAAGAAGATTGTGTAAAAAAGATTGATAATTTTTCAAACTAAGATTATTTTGGGAGTCCAGAGAATTCCATCTTGCACCCTTTCAAAAATATATATGAGAAGCAGGACAGAGGTGCAAGACTATCCATTGTAACAAGTAAGCAAGCAGGCAAACCAAGTAGTTCTGCCAAGACTAACTGGTAGGATGAGTGGCCTCTGTGACCAAATGCATTGCCAAAGCAAGTAGGAATTGGAACAGAAGAGGTGAAAAATGCTTGTTTTCATGGTTTATTTAAAAATTTACATAGAAAATCATATTAGGATACTCATAAGAGGAGCATATTGTGGAGGCAGATGAACTTAAATCAAGATGGTTTTAATAAGAGAGTTTTCCCTGATCCCATGGCAGTGGATCGAGCACAAGATAAAGATGAAAACACATTCAGTAAATATTCTTACAGCTTGATTTCATTAATCTAGATATTTGGAGGCACAGAAGTGCCTTTAGGCAGTGGCCTGTCTGCTGGATTTGGGTTTTGCAACTAAGAACACAAGCTACAATCAGGTAGCATTGCTTACTTCTTTTGTAAAAGTTTGTTAGCCACAGACCAAATCTGTGTCCAATATTGCAAGCCCACATCCAGCAGATAGACCGTTGCCTACCTAAATCGCATAAAAGAGTATGCCTGGTAGCTTGGACATATCAAGCTTCTTATGGAAGCAGTATGTTCCAGCATGTAACTTACACTTTCCTTGGACCTCTTAATCTTTTATCCATTAAAGACAATGCATACCCCGTATTACTAAATCTTTTCCAGACTCTCCTCACTTAACTTCCGCTGGAAATTATTCCAAAGTATTTTGAGATTGTGATTCATTTCTTACTCAGAGAAACAGATTGCCTAGTTTATGTGTTTCTGTGCGCCTGATCCCTGTACTTATGTTCTCCGACAGGGTAATCTCTGAATTGATACAAAAAGAGATATTCTCTAGTGTTTAGAATTCAGCTAATTCCCACTGCAGCCCATACTCTTAGGAATAAGAAGAACAAAGTGCAAATGGTAATAACTTTTGAAGTCACTTATTCATCCCCTAGGGTTCTCTTGTGGAGAACCAGCTTATGCAGTGCTGTGCCTGAAGGCATTTGTTATAGAAACTGACATAATGTGTGTAACACTGTAGTCGTTTTTTAAGACTGCACAATATCATCTTGAAGAGGTTTCTTTATAATGTGTTTAGTGGCTATTTATGTAAATGGAATAAAGTTCTTTTTCTCTTACATGAGTATGAAATCTCCAAATTTTTACAACCCAAACAACTAGAAAACTTTGGCTTTTTTCCACTCTTAAAGGTTATATATCCAAGTAATCCCCACAAATACCAAATTGCACTAGCATTGCATTTAAACTTCAAATCTCTCTGGCAAAACATTCTGCTTTAAATGTAAAGGCAGTTTCAGAGGCAACAAATGGTTTATGGCTGACCAGATTTTGCTTCTGCCACTCCTACAAATCGTGGCTTGGAGAAGATTATTCTGTTTAAGGAGTAAAGCACTTTATAAGTGGCTAAAGGTGCTAGAATCAGTTCCCCTGTTAACAGAGGGTGTCCCTCTGCTTGGAGACAAGAGCTATTATGTTGTTACAGTCCTCAGAAAAATGGCACAGAGACACCCCAGGGTCTATAAAACCTCCAGTGCTAAGCAGTGATACTTATTCCCTTACCTCAGACTTCATGGGAAATAAAAACTAGATTATTGGTTGGAAAATCTGACAATGTCCATTTGTATCTGATCAAGCTTCTGAAATGACATAATTTGACCCTGGGTGCTTACTTGCACTCCATTCCTTGATGTATATGTTTTGTAAAAGAAATATATACTGATCGCAAACCTCTCATTCTCTGAATAGCTGTACAGTTGGAAAAGCAGACTGAGGAGATGGGAAAGAACCTCATTAACATGAATTACTTTCTGTTGCTTCTGTAGATCCCCTCTGTTCTCCCACATCTGTTCAAGCTGTGCACGGTTTTTATTTATCACTATAGTGATAAATACAGATATGAAATAGCAATTAATCACTTGACATTCACGCAATGGTTTCTGAACACTATTTTCCCCACTGCAAGTTCACCTCTTTTCCCTAGGGACAAGATTAGATTGGAAGAGACCTTAAAGAACATCTAGTTCCAAGCCCCCTGCCATGGGGCAGGGACACCTTCCTTGTCCTTCCTGGCTTTAAACACCTCCAGAGAGGGGGCATCCACAGCCTCTCTGGGCAACCTGTTCCAGTGTCTCACCACAAAGAATTTCTTTCTTATATCTAGTCTGAATCTCCCCTCTTCCAGTTTACATATATTATTTCTAGTCCTGCCATCATATACCCTATGGAAAGTCCTACCCCCGCCTTTATGTAGGCCCCCTTCAGGTATCGATAAGCTACTAGATAAGAACTGAGAACAGAAGGCATTGAAAACTCCATGGGACTGAATTCTTAGTCATGTACATGCATGTAGAAGGAACCAATGAATGATGAAAGTATTTACTCTTACAACTTACAGAATAAAAATCACATCTCATATGTCTTTAATTGATCTGCTCATTGAGAGTAACTGATTTTATCCTTCTCACTGGATAATATTACTGTTGGTTGGATGTGGAAGATTAGTTGTTTAGGAAATATAAAGCATTCTAAATTCTCCTTCATAACTATATTTTTCTTTAAATTCTTTTTTTAAGGTTTCAGAGGTTTTCACTGTTGGTGATAATGTGCATATACTACATAGGATATTTATTTTTAAAACTTGTAGTGAAATCTGTTTGGACTTACTCTAGTCTGAAAATGTTTTGCATTAGAAGAATTTTTGAAGACAGTCTGAGTCTTGACAGTTCATAGATACTACCTGTTTGCTTTGCTTTAAGTGAGGAAAAGAACTCTATGCAAAGCCACCAGAAATTACTTGCAGGTAATTACTAGTGACTTATTGATGATTTTTGTAGAATGAGACTCCAGGCACCTGCTACTTTTTGCCCCGCTTTTAGATGACAGTGATAGTTCTAAGCTATGTAAAATGTTGTGTGTTAAGGTGAAATATTGCGCTTGTATACTGTGTCAAAAAAGGCAAATATAGAAAAAAGCCAGTGTTTAAAAAAAAAAGTTTTCCCAATCTCACTGAGCTCTATTAGCATTTCATTACAAATGGGTTTGTTGGAATTCTAGTCAAACTCTGTCTGCAGCACCTCTCCCATACAGTACAAATGAACATCGGAATCTTGACACAGAATCAGAGTTGTTCCAGGCATAATTCTTCTGGGAAGTGTGCGGCACCTTCAAGACAAATGTTTCTATCCACCAGCTCCGAACTTGGAACAAAGCACAGATTGCTCAAACGTTTCCTTAACTTCAGTGCAGAGCATAATATATGCTAAAGGTTTAGGAAATAAATAGAGGATAGTGGATCCTTTGTCCTCCTGTAGCTGTGCATAATTTGCAAATAGTTGTTTAATTCTGGTGGGTTTTCTCTCCATGACTTGTTTGTACATTTTTACCCTCGCATTTGCTAGTGAATTTTCAAATCAGTAGCAGACAGTATTCTCCTGAAGGTGAATGCTTACTCTGGAGTTTTCTAACTGCTGCATGCAACTTAAAATAGGATTAACTTTTGTTAATTCTTTCAAGTGCTTGAATACTTTCAGTGCCTAAAAATTCTCCCTCCTAGACTACTGACATAGCTATACTGTTCCCTACTGAGCATTTATTTCCTCTTGATCTTTAACAGTAAGATTTTTTATTTTGGTGTCCTCCTGCCACCCCAATAGAAAATATTTTCAGTGTCAAAGCCTGTTCTATCTGTCTTTTGAAAAACACAGAATTACTTGTGGACTCTATGCAGATCAACATTCCTTGAGTTTGATCCCTTTCTGCCATTGTGATATATAAGATATTAAATACAAATAAGCACACGCATATGTATGTATACTTAGAAAGCACTGGCCTGTGGGAATTTTTCTGAAATGATAAGGAATCATATCTCTCACCACTTTAAAACAAAGACCATTTAAGCCAGACTATTTAAAAAAAAAATTTTTTTTATTGCTCAGTCAATTCCTTAAATTGACTCAGCCAATAAGTAATCCTATGCTAAACTCTGTTAATTTTTACAGTCTTACCTTATCACCCACAACTTGATAGGGTTTTTTAATGCAATTACAATATATGACCATTGCATATGTTTGAAGTCTAATGACATTTCAGTCCAAGGAACTGACCTGGCTGCACTCATTCAATAATATTTTACTTACTTGTGTGAAGAACATTTCTATTGCTGACAGAGAAAAAAATGCTGTGCTAGTTGCATTCAAAAGCACAAGCATTGTTATAATCAAAGCTTCATTTCTCAGACAGAACTCCTATTTCCAGTGTGTTTTATTTTAAGGAATAAAGAAATAGTTAAACTTCTCGATGATATTCACTTCAGTGTTTGCGTTCATTATTTTAACTGTGGTTGCCTGTTAAACATAACCCTCAAAATATGCTGTCACCCTAATTAAATTAGGTGGTGACACTCTTTGTTGTTCACAGTAAAAGGTGACTCAATTGACATTGTTAGGCTCATGTTAGAATACATTTGGCTTTCAAATGTACTACAATTCTGCTTATTTTTGTATTCAGCTCATTTCTTAGAACTATAGTTTCAAATGAAATAATCTTTGATTATTATTTTGGAGGAAGAAATACACTTTTTCATGGCTTATTTCTTATCTCATTAAATGATATGAAGGACTCTAATAGAAAAAAATATGTATAGTGACTAAAATTTCAGGACATAATCCAAATTGGAAATAAATTTTTTCTTTTTTTCTTTTTTCTCTCTTTTTTAATGAAGATTTACAGCTATCAAGCATCAAACAGAACTCCCAGAGGATGGTTTAAGTCCTCAGTAGGCAAAGTCTTTACATCTGAGTAATGCTTTTTTAAAGGTTGCTGCAGCTCCTAGGTAGATGCAGGAATCACTGCCTGAAAGCAATAATATGAGATTAGGCTGAATGATCACTGTGATCCCTTCTGACCCCACTTACCAATCCATGAACAACAAAATTACTCTCTCTGATTTTCTTGTGGAAATTTGGTCTGTCACATACTGTCCTACTGCTCATCAGCTTGAAACAAATAAAACCATAGGAAAGCACATTGGAAGGCAATATTTGGACTAGAAAATGCAACAGATGTTTAAAAAAATTACTATTCAGTTTATATACCTGCATGTACAACATGCACCAAATCTTCAAGAACCCAGACACTTGAACTCATAGTGATTGGAACACAGAGATCTGCAAGAAAAAAAGCTCCTTTCAAATAATCCCATTGAGGGAACCAAACTCCTAAACTACATCTGGTGTTTGATCATCTCTTCATCCTGTTGAGAACAAAACTATTTGCTCACCTGACACGTATAGAAGTGGTGGTCTAGAGATACCCACATACCTTTGAGGTTCCTGAAGAAACTCTATTTTCTTCTGCTCTACTAAAGAATCAGGAGTTTGTAGCTGATTGAATACATGCCATCCTATGTTTGTTACTTGCCAGAGTAAAAGAATCACAATTCTTCCTTCTGATAAACAGAACTGCCAGTTTTAAGTAGGGCAGTATACCCACCTCTTACTCAGAAAGATACTGGTACTGTTGTTATTGCCTGGGTCACTAAAATGCCAAATAAAATCTCCAGTCACAGTTCAACACACAGTTTGATTCACAATTTGCCTGATCACATAAAGCAAGGCATATAGCATGCATTAACAATTCTAAAAGTTCTGAGGCAGTCCTACTAATGAGGAATGAAATGGCCAGTTTTCAGGTAGATGACCATCCCTTTCATCTCCCTACCTATTCTCTTCTATGCTTTTGGAACACCAAGATATAAAACATTGCATTAATTAGCTTAATCAACTTGTCTCTTCTTACCAAGTTCATAAGCCACAAATTGCCTTGGCAACTACACCTGACCACTGCCAACATCCACGCTTTCAGAACAAGGGGACAGCTTGCACTTCTAAGAAGTATTACTGATCTAGATGGCTGGCTGTGGCAAATGATGTGCTACATTCTACCAAAAAAGTAAACAAAAATCTTCAAACCTCTATGTACCTTTTGCACATTGTTTATGAGTCACAACCAACTAGCAACTGCATCCTCTGCAACAAGAAGCAAGTAAGCAAAGTTGTAATATTTTTTAATTTTATCACCCTCTCACCCCCCGGCTTCCAGACGGCACAAAAAAGTGATTTGATGGGCCTTTTAGCAAACAGTTGAGAACTGCCATGTAGTGTATTTGATACTTTTCTTTGAAGCCTATTTGCTGGTGATATGTACATTCGTTTCAAGAAGCAGTTGCCTTCCTTAATTTGGGTACTCTCAAAAATTAAGTAAACTTATTAATTTGCAAAGATACCTCTGGAAACTGCAGCTAACTTTGGAGGGTGATCAGGTGTCCCGGTTTGAGGTAAAATAGGGTAAATTTTCTAGTTTGTAACTTCACTTTTCAGCTAGGCCTCTTCTGTCTGACTAAACTCTGAAATTAACTGCACATTGCTCAGACACTGTTCGCTCCCAGACTGATAAGACCAGGAATGGTATGCAAGAAGCTCTTATTTTCATTATTCACTATGGTGATCAAGGTCAGAAAGTTTGTCAGCCACCCCACCGGGGGGGCTGGAAAGGGAAAGACATAGAGAAGTCTCACCTGTAAGGAGGAGCAAACAGGGCAGGTGACCCAAAATTGACCAACAGGAGTTTTCCATCCCATCTGCCCCATGCTCAGTATAAAAGCTGAGGGATCGAAGGGTCAGGCCCCTCCCTTCAGCCCTTCACAGGCTCTTGGCCTCTGGCCCTTCCCTTCATCCTTCTTC
>VZTY01031386.1:15029-31617 GCA_013400935.1 Turnix velox
AGCTTGATACGGTTTTGTAAATATTGTATACCTTTTTATCTTTTCCTTTTAATTTTATCTATTATTTCATTATCTATTAAAGTAGTTTGGAATTCTTCTAAACTCATAAATCTCCTCATTCCTTCCTCTCCTCTCTTATGAGAGAGGGGGCCATCTGTCACTGGGGGGGTTCCTTTAGTCCTTTTGGGCCCAAACCAGGACATCAGGGAAAAGAACACACTAATGCAATGGGAAGGAGAGATGTGCCTGTAATGCAAAGAAAAATTGTGAGAATGTGTGCACTAAACAGAATTGTCTCTATTGCACTAGATATTTTAAATATTGCCTCCCACTAGCATTTGGCTCATTTTTATATGAATTTGGTCTCTGTTACTTAACAACTGGAACTTTACTGTCTACTTTGTTTCTCAGCATTCTCCTTGGCTCAATCTACTCACCCACTATCTGTTGTTTAAAAAACTCATTTAGGAACAAATTCTCAGACAGTTGTGCAATATCTGCACAAAATTGTTAAGGACAATACTAATTGTAAAGAAACATGGATTTTGTTTGTGACTTTTGGCATGCTCAAAGATGAAGGACGAAACAAAGTAAAATCTGATTGCCACCTGAATGACTCCTTAAGGAAAAATTCTCATCTATTTTCAGAGAATGAAGTTTCCATGCTAATTTTTAAAGTCACAGCTGAACCTATTCCTAGTAAAGTTTTTATTGAGCGTTATGCTGATAGGTTTCACAAAGAAAAGAGATTCTTTAACTATGCTTTAATCTTTCAGTGATGACTCTGAGATCTGAGGCAATCTTTGCTGTCAATAGATGTAATTAAAAAGAAGAATGACTGTGGAAAGTAGGATTATCTGTCCTTGCTTTTTGAGGAAAAAAGCAAAGTAAAAGATCCTAAATCTGATATCCTCTACTAATTAGCAACAATTTTAATAATAATCAAGATTGTTTCCAGTTTTTTTTTTGGCTTTTGTTCTGAGCTTGTTCAGAAATAGAAACCTGTCTTAGATTTAGCTTTCTGGATCTTATGACAAAGTATAATTTAAAAATATACGTAAAAATAAAGGAAATCCCAACCAAACATACATGTATGCACATACAGTCTTCAAAATTTGGGTTCATCCCATGTATGCAGCTGCATGGATGATGTTTTTAGTTATGTGCTAATAATCAAGTAAGATTATGGAGCTTTTATTCCCCAAACCACTGTCCATTTCTCACTGAAGTAGTTTTATGATATTGGCACAAGTGTCTGCAATGCAGAACTGCAGAGGCCTCAGCGCTCCAAAAGCAATAATGCCTGCCTAACTGCACCTAGAGTGGAGCTTTCCCTCAGCTTCTGTTTCATTCTAACGTCTGGATGACATTGTTGAGTGAACAACCATTGCTTTCTGATAAGGTATACATAGTTGCTCTGGCTTTATGAGCCCATTAGAGTGGCCAGAGAATCTTACACGAGAATTATTATACATGGAAACCCATCTATCCTCTCTTCAATTCTATTAGTGATTTTTCCACTAACTTGACTGGATTCTACTCAAAATGTAATTGTACAGTAGCTCTTTATAAATATGCACGCATAAAACTACAACCTATTGTCAGACAATACTAGTTAATGAATGTCAGCGTTTTACAGGCCTGTCTTCAACTAACGCAAGCTCAGGACTGAAGAGTCTCTTCTACAGAGTCATAGAATCATTTAGATTGCAAATCTACTTTACCAAATTCACCTGGATAACACTTTCAGCAAAGAAATCATCACTAATATCCAATCTAAACCTCCTCTGGTGCAACCTGAGGATGTTTCTTCTGGTCTTATCACCTGTCACTTGGGAAGAGGAGACTGGCACCCACCATGTTACAGCCTCCTTGCAGGTGGTTGAAGCAAGCAATAAAGTCTCCCCTCAGCCTCCTATTTTCCAGACTGAACAAGCTAAGTTATATCAGTTTCCCTTAAGACTTGTTTTTACCTGGAACTGAAAATCAGGTATGGGAGGGAGTTAGTAGTAATGCATAGAACAAAGCTAAAGAACATGAATAAAGTTGAAGTTACCTTTATTAAGATAATGAGTACAGTGCTTTTGTTGTCCTGCAGCAATTATTCTTCTTATAGAGTCCTATCAGTTGAAAACTGTCATATATCAGAGCTTTGTATGTAGTGGTCAAAGTCACAGGATTCTTGTGTGAAAGATGTGAATACAATAAATTCATAGAAAGTTGAAGTTCTCATGCATGTAAGTTGAAGTCCTCTTGTTGCAAGATGGCATCAAGTAGCATTCAAATCAGACCACCTCTTATTCTCATCTGAAAAAGAGAAATTGGAAATCCAGCTGATATGGTGTGGAGGAAAGATGACCTAGGACTCTAAAGTTCTTCCACTATGAGTGCAGCTGGTCCTAGTCAAATAAAATGGGAATATAGACAATTATTACTAAGGGAGAGAAAAGAAATGTGAGTGGAGGAAGCGTGGTTTTAAGAGTAACAAGAATTAAGCTTAGAAGGGAGATAAGTAGTATCTCACTACCAGAAAAGTTACTTTCTGGTATCACCCTCATGTAAGAATAATGGTCTAAAACATTTGAATGGAACAAGAAAAGTTTGTGAAAACAAATTATTTGCCTATTGAGGGGGACATTCTGCTATTTATTAAGCAGCAAGTTCTTTCTGGAGATGCTGCATTCTCTGTATCAGCTACACATTGTCCCTTGTACTCCATCACTTTTCTAATTATGTCCAGGAAATGTAAGGCACATTCTCTTAGAAGTCTCTGGATGTTCATGAACACTTTGTAACTCTGTACTGACAGAAGTGTTAAAGTTGCAATCCAAATGAACATATAAATTATACTTCTGAAAGAAATGTCCGTATAATTTGCTTGAATTAACACTTTGGGGAATTTTTTTAGTGAAACTATATGTATCTGCTAATAGATAAGTCCTCTTTTTGGAAAGCAAATCACATAGTGTAATGAAGTGACTCCATTACCTTTCAGCATGTTCTGCTCAAAATCCGTAATTACATACATATATTTTGCTGTCTTAGCTATCTGCATATTTGTCACTATGGAATATTCTTTGGAAGCAATATGAGCAACTGCAGACAAACTCCAAAATGGATTTTAAACATGAATCACACATATTTAGTATCCCGAACACTAAAAAAAGATCTTTATGTTTATTATGACCATACAGTATAAATTGCTGACAAATGTGATAATGTTTAGGTCTATAAGGCTAGAAGATGGCAAGTTGATTACTAGAAGTTGCAAAATCAGTTTTATGTGGCTGTAAAGATACTTTTTCTAGCTCTTGCACTAATTAGCTTCATATAACTCCAGAATCTACTTCCTGAGAACCTTAGCACAAGCAAAGCAACAGGAATATCCTTTGGATACAAAAGGAGAAACAAGTGTAAGGGACACTTAATGTAATTCCTACATGAGATTGGATTTTGAAATGCCCGATTTGCGAGCTTGAGATCATTGTGCTTCTAGTGGATTTTTTTTGTCATAGTTCATAGGTGGCAAATGAACCTCAACTGAAGAAATACTGAAGATTACAATGTTGTGTGAGGATTTTAAGAGGATATTTTTAAGAGATATTCCAAAATATTTTTAACTAGGCAAACTTCTAAGGAGTGTCCAAAGCTGCAGAAGAATAAAATGAAATCCAATCACATCCTAGAAGATTTTCATATTTTCAGTCTCAGCTAGAAATCCACCCAAGTAACTCAGACAAACAAATTATACTTTTAAAGTTAAAATGTTCATGCTATTTCATGTTCATAGTAAATTCCTGTAAATCAAGAGTTTTAAAATGGAATGTTAATTTCTGTGCAGGTGACAATAAATTTGAAAACATATACAGTATATATGTTGAGAGACATAACAGTAGCATGGAATTAATTTTTCTACATTTTATTATCAAGATACAGTAAATTTCTTAAGTGTATTAGAGCAACAATATCCAGAGATTTAAGCTGCTCCCTTATACCAGTAATGAAGAAGTTAATGGACTTCAGTTCTGTTATCCTGAGGGACGTACTATCCCAGCTAACTGTCAGCAAAAAAGAATTGTTGATATAAGCCTTCACCTCTTGGGGGCAATTTCCATTTCTTAAAAAATATTGCTGTTGGAGCCTCACTGTCACCTACTAAACCCACAGTGCCAGACTGTACTCAATTCCATGACACCAATCATCAAGAGGTGTTTAGTTCAGAATAAATCTCTGTACAAAGAGCATGATCTGACCCAGATTTTTTTCTGGGCTACATCATCAGTTCTCTTGCATCCTCAAACACTAGCTTGTATCCTGGGAGAAGCTTTCCATGGTCCCATCTTCTAGAAGCAATCACCTATGGAGTCAATACTGAAATTTTCTAGGGACCTTCTTAATCTCCTGGCATAAGTATATTGAGTAGCTTACAGATCAACAGGCTGGTTTGGATCTGCCCAAACTGATCCATTGATCATTCCTTAATAAAGCAGGACAGGGATTGTTTTTCATCTCTGATCCTTTCCTGTCTCAGATGCCTAAGATTTCCCCTTTCCCAAACACAGTGGTCACACATCTTCAGGAATAATCTCTGACATATAGCACAACAAAAAAATACCTAGTCTGAAAAAGCAGCAATTTGCATGAGCCAAAACTGTAATGGGGACTGCTGATATTTAACCAGATGCTTGTGAGCTGTGGACTGTTTACTAGTTTATGGCCACAGAGCCCAAGGTTGGTTCTACTGCAATAAAAATAGATCTCTGTCAATGGGCCTCTATGTGGTACCCTCCCAACCTGGTTGAATAAGGAGAATTCAAGAGCAGTCAAAGACCTCAGCTTGACAAAACTATGTACTGGCCCCCTTGCAACATTTTTCCTTGTAAAGTATGTATCACCACAGTGAATCAAGAGGATTAGCTTGTTCTTCCATGTGTAGTGAAGCAAATAGAAACCTTTAGCCTCAAAAAAAACCTATTAGTGACGAGAGAATCTTGTGTCAGCAAAACTAAGTGAAAACAAAACTCTGTCCTTCACAAAGGGCATTAATGCAGACACAGCAAGAGCAGAGCAACAAATTTCACTTCAGCTTTGACCCTGCTGGTTAGTACTGACCCAAAAGTCAAAAGTCAGTTTTTCAGTGTGAAGACCAGAGCAAAATAAAATAAGCTAAAAATATAGACTTTCCATATTTGCTCTACAGTAAGTGCCAATGGAATTCTGAGGAGGCTCCTACAGTAGGAAATAGGTTAGGTCTGGTCCCTGGCCTGCAAGAGTGTCCTGTTGCCTGGCTAAATGGAGCAATCCCCTTGAGAATAGGGAAGCTGATGATTAAGTCTGCACAGAGCTGCTAGCTGTGAAAGTGCAAAAGGCACAAAATGATTTCTTCAGGGTAGTGAACCAAGCAAGGTTCATCTCAGGTCCCCTGGGTGATGGCCTGTCATGTTCCTAAAGCACATAGCAAATTTATTAATGTTTCCATTATTTAATTACTGCAAGATAACCAGAAACAATTTAAACTATAAATACACAAGTGTCCTTTTGCTGACATTGTTTTACTTAGTCTGGTGATTTACATATATTTAACCATTTGTTAAATATGTAAAGAAATTAAATAGATAAAGAAAAAGAGCTCATTTTAGGCAGTATAATACCTCCTCAGAGGGATAAATGGGGAAAACTGACAGATCTGTCCTTCTCTAAGTGATCAGCTGTCAGGTGGAATGCTATCCGATTTCTTTTAAGACTGGTATAAACTGAGAGCAAACATGTATGTTTGGGGTCTAGCTTACAGAAACTTGTAATCTGAAAACCAATGCTGAAGGCAACATAACAGAGACAATGCAGATAACAGTGATGAAAAAACTAAGATGAGAGAACTTTAAGTATACGCATCCCCATACAATGCCAAGTGTTATCTTCTGTTCAACCTTATTCCTGGCACCAGAAGTGGTGTTTGCAGAAGAGTAATAGAAGCACAAGTGGCCACAGGTGGTGTGCTCCTAACATCAGGTGCTGGAAATTGTCTGAACAAAGCCCTGTGTGTGCTGCCTGGTAGCAGTCTCCCAGTTTTGAAGTGGACAACAAGTGCAAGCTGAAGAATGTGTGAAGTACTATTTTAGGTACTAAAAGACACTAAAGCTGTCATTTGCTACTGAAGTTTTCCCTGATTTTAGTGTATGACAAATTTATAGGACACATACTACTTACTTCTGGAGAACCCCAAAGGAAAAAAGTACACTGAAGAAGGATTGCAACCCAGAAGGTCATCCAAATCCTGGGCTGCATCAAGAGAAGTGTGACCAGCAGGTCAGGAGAGGTGATTTTGCCCCTCTACTCAGCTCTGGTGAGGCCCCATGTGGAGTATTGTGTCCAATTCTGGAGTCCTCAACATAACAGGGACATTAATCAGTTGGAGCAGGTCCAGAGGAGGGCCACAAAGATGGTCAAAGAGCTGGAGCAATGGCCTTATACGGACAGGCTGAAAGAGTTGTGGTTGTTCAGCCTGGAGAAGAGAAGGCTCAGGGGGGACCTCATAGTAGCTTATCAATACCCAAAGGGAGCCCACAGAAAGGCAGGGGTAGGACTTTTTAATAGGATATGTGAGGGAAGGACTAGAAAGAATGGATGTGAATTGGAAAGGGGGAGAATTCAAGCACAAGATAAGAAAAAAATCCTTTATAGAGAGGGTGGTGAGACACCACAACAGGTTGCACAGAGAGGTTGTGGATTCCCCCTCTCTGGAGGTGTTTAAGGCCAGGCTGGACAAGGAACTGAGCAACTTGATCTAGAGGGAGGCATCTTTGCCCTTGGCAGGAGGGTTGTAACAAGGTGATCTTTAAGGTCCCTTTCAACCCAAACTATTCTATGATTCTTTTAGCTGAAACACAAAGCTAAAACACAATGTTCCTGCTTTCCTGATAAATAATCACTGTACCTCAGGCAAATCCCACAGAGCATTAAGGCAAGAAATGGAAACACAAGGCCATCACCCTCCTTCCCATCCATCCCACTCCCTGCCTAACCAGGCAGGGGGCCAGCAGGCCCCCCGGCCTTTCTCCTCCCACCATACCTGCTCAGAAAATGCAACTCACCAGTGGCATGTCCAGCAGCACAGACAGCAGGAGGAGGAGCATCCCTCAGTCCCCATGGGGGGGCAAATGGTGGCTGCTGCCCTTCCCTGCTGGTATTAAATAGGAGAATGGGTGAAGGGGGGTGATTGGGAACAGCTGGGAAGGGGAGGAGTCTTCAGTGGAGTCCAGGTGTGGGGGATTTGGGGGAAAATGGGCTGGAAAAGGGTTAGTGAGGGGCAGAGGCAGGAGATGGGGGGAAAGAGAGGTATGTGGAACCTGCCTGGAGGCAAACTGGGTTAAAAATGGACGGACTTGACTGTTCAGCGTGAGAGTGGTGAGATGCTGGAGCAGATTGTCCACAGAGGTGGTGGTGGCCCTATCCCTGGAGACATCCAAGGCCAGGTTTGGTGAAGCTCTGAGCAACCTGCTCTAGTGCAGGATGTCCCTGCCCATAGCAGGGGTGTTGGAATTAGATGATCTTTAAGGTCCTTTCCAACCCAAACCACTCTATGATAGCCTGAAACATGCTTGGTGTTTGTATATGAAAAGTGGTGAACAATATCAAAAAAATGTTCAGGAAAGAGTATGATGCCCTTATTGTCTGGACATGAAATCCTCTGCTAGCTAAGCTGACTCTTGATCAGGAAGAAAGAGCGTGCTGCTGTCTTCTAATTCTACTGGGATTTAATACTCAGTCATCTGTGCCCTTCCACTTCCTCTTCCAAGGACATATAATCTGTGGCAACCCCCTTCTTCTGGCATCTCCTAAAGGGTAGAACACTGGGAAGTACCTGCATATCTCAATCCAAAGCTCTTCTGAATTTAAATTAAAAAAAAAAAAAGGTCAACAAAAACATGCTTTCATTTAATTAGCTTTTTATCTCCACTTATAGTGTTACAGAAAACTCAGAGGCGAAGCAAAATCCCAATGCCTGTACCTACTGATTACATATCATACAGAAGGCTTAGATGCACCATTTCTCTTCCACCCTGGCAGAGCTCTTGTGAATTCTCCAGCATGAACAATAAGGCCACTCTCTGTCTTTCAAGATGTTTAATGGCTTCTGTCCTAAATTCTTCCACAGGTGATATTTTCCTGTTTGCTATTTGCAATATGCTGGAGAGCAATCTTTTATCATACATGTTCTGCCTTCTCCTTGATGAATATTAGGAGCTGTGAAGGTTTAGATAAAGGGTACTTCATCAGCACAGCACATGCAGACTGGAGATTAAAAATCTGAAGCACAGTTTGATCTACATACCTTCTACACTTGACACTTTAGAATAGAGATGATAATACTAATACAAGGAAGGACTGAGGTCCCAAAGCTTTTGGGAAGACTTTTCAAAAATAATTTTTCTTTTGCAAACTGAAAAAGCAACAAAGTAAAGGTGTGGCTTTGTTTTTCTGATGAAAAGAGCAGACAGCAAGTATGCTCCCTTTCTGCAGCAGTATTTGTCTTCCCAAGTATTTTGTCTATGACTATGGCAGTGCCCTCCTTTGTCATACTGCCCCCTCTTTCTGCAGAAGATTCTTCACTTTCTCTTTCCCTTTCTTCCTGAAAATTCAAAATCCCCTGCTTTTCCCTTTTCCTGGTATGATAACATCCATTACATTTTATGTCCCTCCAATTAATGTGTAATTGCTGGAACCTCCACTATTCCAGGAAACGACATATTTTTTTCAGGCCAATTGTAGTTAGATCCATGTATTATATTATTAGAGTGTTTTCTGATTGGAACAACATGCTGTTTTTCTGTCTAGGACACGTTAAATAGTGCTCAGTGCCTCTCACTAAAGGGCTTACAGAGGCAAATTCTATAGGCTTGTATGAGACTCAAGGCTATGCGATGTCATGAGCTGAAAGGTGAGGAACAGCTCTTTTGCTCAAATGATAAAATGCTTGGAACTGACAACCGTTGGAAACAGTTCTCTCTGTAGTGAGGAGTCAGGAACACAGACTGAGGGTAAGATTTGAGCTCTCAGAGTGGACAACTGCTGAAGGATAACTGTCAGAATTTTTGTTTTGATTACTGGGAATTGTCACCCACTTTTGATTTGTGGTTTTGTAAAATATTTACTGTAAACACAGTCTTGAAGTAAGTTTGCAAACAACTTAAAAATGAAGCAACAATACTGATTGTCATGTGTGTTTTTCCACTTGCTGCAACCCAAAATACAATGTCCAGCACATAATACTGTAATCACTTAGAAATTAAATATTTTTAAGGATTGGATGATGTATTGGACAACTGAAATATATTACTGAGATTACAGACTCTGAAGAAGATAAACCAATGATAGTATTAAAAGTCATTAATATCTCTAGGATTTTAGTAATTTTTTTGTAAAGAGAATGAGTATGTCTTCATTTTGCATTGCAGGCCTCTAACTTTTAAATGCAAGCATTTTAATTCAAACAAAAGGTGGCTGGAAATAAATGATCCTCTCATCTAGAGCCCTTTATGTCTTTTCCAACCTAAATTATTCTAGGATTCTGGAATACTGAACACAAACTTTAAGAATTATAGTCCAGGCAAAAGAAGTTGCATACATGCACACACAAACAAAATACAGACTTTTCTTTTTTTGACTGTGAATATAAAGGTACTGCACAAGGTAAATACTGCATCTGTAGGGGCATTTCTCTTCATGTCTTACTACTTTTGCCACTCTCAAAGTAGAGACTATTGGAAAACATATTTCTATTAAACATTTACTGGCAGATAAGTCTCCTCTTGATGGTTTCACTTCCTCAAATGTGCTGACTTTCCTGGTCCCTCTACAAAAGACATCACTGGGAATTTAGATGAAGACTGAGAATATGCTTAATACTCATAAAAGAGAGTGGGTGTCCAGATGGGTATCTGGCTTCTTCAGACTGATTCTTTAACCTAATTTTACTGTGTGATTAATTTCATTACAGAGTTTAAAGATTAGCAGGACTCACATTCCAATCCAGCTGAACACAATGTAACAGAAATCATGCTAAAAATAACCTTGGTTTTGTTTTTTTCCAGGAGGAGCAGAAATGGAATTATCTTACCCTCTGCTCCTATTCTTGCACAATGGAAGGGCTAGTACGGAAATTCTTTTCTTCCATAAAAAAAGCTGACCTGTCACTTACTGCACATTAAGGATTGTTTAGGATCTTTGTTCCAGATCCAAATAATGTGATTCTGCCTCTCATTATGAATCTGAAATTATCTGAAGTCTGGTTTGCTGACCATTAGAGACTGCAGTGAGCTCTATGGACCTGATTGTGAGATATTGAACTTGTACCAGTGAGAAACAAACCTTACTCAGCATTTTTTTTGCTTTATTATGAAAGTTTACTTTCTTTTCTTTGTTTGGGTATAAGGAAGAATAAAATATTTTTAGATGGTACCCTTCAGAACAAAGTGCTTTCTAGTGATTTTCTCTGTATGTAAACTGATGAATGTTATGGCTTAAAATATGCTATACAAAAATGTAAACCTCTTGATACTAAATAACCTAATATATAATCTCTTTAAAACTTACTTTTTAGAAGAGCTCTCATTTTGAAGACAGCTGGAACTGGCAGTTATCCATAGAAATTAATACTTTGTGTCTGCTGGTGAGGTAGAATATAATAGGTTATCATGGCATGACTAAATAAATTCATCTGTAATAGGATATTTAAAAATGGAGAGAGGTGTTTTTGTAATACTTCCTTGAATTTGGTTGCATTATCTGAGTAAGTATATTGCTTAAAAGGACTAAGTGTTTATTGGCATGTTTATGGGCAAAAATAAAACACACATATAAAGCAAGAATCTATTAATATAAATGAAATCTTAGCAGTCTAATTAAAGAATAATTATTAGCCTAAATGTAATTACTGCAAGAAACTCAGGGAATAAAAGTACAATAAACTGTTATAAGCTTTCTTAGGTTCTTCTGTTTCGGCTGCGGTTACACTCATGATTGCACTGCTCCTTTGGTCCTGTGATTGGTGGTCCTTCACTCAGAAAAGTACAATCTTCTTGTTAGTGGTTTCTTCTTTCCCACTCTAGTATCCCTTTGGAGTAATTTTAAATGTTTGCTAGCATGCTTTTAAACCTTTGCTATTTCTTTGTGGGTCTACAGTTGTGCGTTTCACCTGATGACTCTATGGTGCCATTTACATAATTAGATACTACGGATTTATTCTCTTTATTAATTCTGTAACCAGTTTTGTGCAGCTATTAACTTACCACTGAAAAATTAATTTTAGCCAAGAGGGTTCCAGTGCCAGGCTCATGTGTGACATTTTATCATCACTATTTTGATAGGTTAATTGCTAGATAAATAGCTCACCAGTTCAAAGCAATTTTTTATGTCAGTTAAGGTTGAAAAAGTGGTATGCTGATTTCTTGATATGCAGTTATCATTTGTAATCTATTTTTTTCCAACTGCCAAAAAGCTGTCTAGGTTTGACGTCATAATTCTTGGTTGGTTTCTACTACTCAACAACACTGGGAATGTTTTGAAGTTTTTTTTAGCTCCTAATGAAAGAGGAAAAAGAAATAAAACTCAACTTTTCATTTTTAACACTTCTTTCTGTATCCTTTTTCCTGTTTCATGAAGTTCATACTTCGTGTCTGCTGGTGAGGCACAATCTAGTATGTTATTATGTCATGACTAAATAAATACAACCATAATAGGGTATGTAAATTTTAAGAAATGGAGACAGGTTTTTCTAATACTTCCTTGAATTTGGTTGCATTATCTGAGTAAGTATATTGTTTCAAAAATAGCATTGCTTCAAAAGGAGCATGCAAAAAGTTTGCAGAGCAAGACACAATTTTATCTCCCCTCAGGGGACATCTTGCTCAAGTAACTTTGGTCTGGATTTTTTCATTTCTGGAATATACCCACTTGTCTGGGCTTAGATGTCTGCAGAGCTACCTGTTCCTTTAATTTGCCTTCTCTTTTTTGTGATCATTTTAGCATGGCTTAGACTTGAGTTTTCCAGAGAGCCATGCCAATTACCAAAAATGGCCCAGAAAAGTAATGTAAAAATCATAAAAAATACTTCTACAATACTTTGTAAACTTGTTAAATTCTCATCCTCTTTCTGGTTTTTATAGTGCAATGATACAGAAAGATCAAAGAAAAGTACAAAACAAAGAAAAACTTGCAAGTCTTGTGTTTTATCAAATCAACTGATTGTGCTTTTGCTAGATAACTTCTTAGAAGAAACTATAAAATAACATTTACCTGCAGTGTGAATTTTTTATTTTTCCAAAAATCAAGCAATCAAACACCAGGACTGAAGAAGCGGGTGAACAGAAATGATTGGAAGGGGAGAGCCCTTTTTTTCTCTGGATATGTGGACATAGCTTTAGTTCCTCTTTCTCTTTATAAACGAGTTTTTGAGTTAATAGGAAGTCATACATTTTATGTGATATACCCTTAAGTTCAACTTTAAAATGGAATACATACCTGTTTGGAATGGATTCTGATATATTTAACTTGCATCATATGTAAAAAGTATATCTAAAAAGTGGCAATTTTGTAATTATGAGAAGAGTCTGGTGATTTGCATGTAGTCACTTAAGTGAACAGTGTTTTGGATTGCTATCAAAACTATAATCTCCTTAACCTTAAAAATCTTAAATGTCAACTTAATTCTTATGTCAGATAACCCATATAAATAATTTATTATGCAGCTGGGTAAATTAATACTGCACTTATAACACGAAAATTGTCCTGCAACCAGAAATGAGAGGATAAAAAAGAAGCTCAGAGAACCAAGCCTTCTGGCAGGCCTGAGATTTGATTCATCTTTTGCAATGTTCTGTTGCTGCATGCTACAACTGGACAGACCAGAATTTGGATGAAGTAAAATATGGAAAATAAAAAGTCCTTTCCTTAAGACAGGTAGTCATGTGGAAAAGTATAATAGAATTGCTGTTGGGCCATTGTGGTGAGTGAGGCATTTTTTTTGTTTTCTGTGGAGATGGTGGAGTGACAGAAGAATTCTGCTAGATCCTACACCAAAAATGTACATACAGATGACACCTGTATTCCTTGCTAGGCAAAATTATCACCAAACAAGTTGCTTCCTTTAAAGTGCAGATGTATAACATGCTTTTTTGAAGAACCTAAATATTGTAGAGAAAAAAAAATACCTTCTCTATGTGAGGATTCAGGAAGATTAAAATACAGTAGTAATGGTTGCTTGGCTAGTGGTCATTGTTCAGTGGCAAAGAATGAGACGTGGAGTATTTAATCATAAGAATTGTTACTGAGGACCTGAGTGAAATAACATGAAGGTGATACATGCATTTCAGATAGATTTACAATGTCACAATACGTCTTTTTTTACTAAATTGAATGTTCTTTCAGAAAGACCTCCATAAATTTTATTTATTTCAATGTAGACTCTAGCTTTAGTGCTTCGAAGGATTTTTCAATCATGTCAAAGGGAATGATTTAGAAAAAGGTTCCTTTTATTATATTTTGTTTATACTCTCTGTTCTGACTATGATCTATAAGAAGAGAACACACACTATCTTGCCCTTCTTTATAATCATATTCTGTGAAAGATCAGTTCCCATTAAAGTACTTCTTTCCTAATGATTTTATAGCACTAATTGAACGTATTTGATTATAAATGAAATATCCTGAGCATATTTTCCTTAATTTCTGATTAAAAGTAATACATAAAACATTCATGTAACTAATGATAAACTATTCAGAAGGACAGAATGTTTATAGCTAATTTATCAATGACCTGCAACACAGTGTGAAAATAATTTATCAGTAATGTTTAATGTCCAATGCACAGGAAATGAACACAGCTATTTTTGGTTTCTTATTAGTTTAATATGATTGTAACCATGAGACTTTTCAGTAGTTACTGAAGACATTTTATATTGTGACTGAGTTCTTTCACATTCTCTCCACACTGTTTTTAATTATAACATCATCATGTGAGCACATCTGTACCTGAACCCTGTAGCTGTAAGTCAGCAATAGCTTAATTTTTCAAGATCCTACATAAAGTAATTGTTGTTTGTGATGAGCTTTTTTTAGAAAAGATTGCATTCCCAGATTGAAGGAAGCAGGAAGTAAATGTGAGGATGTGAACAATAATAAAAAAATTGGGAGCATTCTAAATTAAGTTCTGAAATTATATTCAAAATTACTTATATGCTTTACTGTTTATTATTATACTTCTTGTAACATCCATTTGACAATATGAATAATATTATGTATCTCATGATGACTTAAGGCTTTGAATAACCTAGAAATGCTTTACTGACTGCTGCTTCTTGTCCTGAAAATGAACATACATTTGTTTGGAATTATCTGACATACATGAAGTTTGGTTACATTACTGAAATGGGGAAAGTATCAGGAAAGTAATCAGTACAGAATTAACACAGAAAAAAAAATCCAAAATAAATAGTTGCTACATTTTGTATATCGTAATAGAACTCGAAAATGTGTACAACTAAATGCTTAGGATGAGAATCATTACAGTACTGAACATTTTGGCATTTTAGGCAATGTCTTCAGAACTAAAAAAAAATGGAAGCAAGCAATCACAAAGAGTGTAAAACATTGAAAAAGCATGTAAAAAAAGTTTTCATACCAAAAATAAATCAAAGTATAACTAGTAAACAACAATTCCAATGTATAATGTTTGGAGATAATAAAATAAATTATTCATCCTATATTGAACTCATAAATATGGTTTTCTCCTGGTAATTGTAACCAAGAAACTTGCTGAGAACATTTTTGGAAATGAATGCCAGTTTTCCAAGTTGTCTCAAAATTATTTTTTTATCAGTCAAAGAGTGTCACATTGAATGTTTTTTACTGGCTTGTTATTTTAGTTTTCTGAAAAGTTAATACTATTTAATGAAATTGCCTAATTATAGTAGCCTTTTGATCAGCATATATAGCCAGGGATATGTATGTAAAGACACATAACACACATACATGTTGCAACAGAAAGACGCGACACTCCTTGATGGAAGCAAAGGACCTCCGTTTATTGTTACTCACACCCTTTTATACCCTTCAACATCCGTTAAACCCAACTGAAGCCAACCGTCATTACCAGTCGTGCCTCGCTCCGGCCTGAGGCCAACCGGCACTACCAGCCAAGCCTCGAGGCCCAACCGGCACCACCGGCCAAGCCTCGAGGCCATATCGCATACCGCACATACACTCATTTCTTGTCTTGCCTAAAAATAGCTTGAACTCCTTCTCTTCTTCACTGAAAGTTGTGTATAATTTCAATGGAATGCAACACATTCACTAACTAAACTCCACTCTGGTACTACTCTATAATTTGTGGAATACAGTGAATAAATGCAGTTTACACAGAAATGTTTTGGAACACCAAGACAGTGGCTGTTTGGGGCTAAAGGGGGAGAGTAGGTTCTTCCAAGTGAAACTCCAAATTGAGTACAAGATTAACTATAAGCCAAGAAGCAAGATTTGTAGTGTAAATTGACAGTCTGGTACAGAATAATGTGAAGAAATGACACAAAGTTGTATTTTGAAGATACTGTTTTAGTGTCAAGCTTTTTTAAGAAACATGTGAAATAAAAAAATTTTTTTCCTACTACTTATAAAAGGTGAGGAGCTGATTTCCATATGACCTGCCGTCATACCAAACAGAAGAGAAAGCAAAAGCAGAGGAGTAAAGCACAGAAAAAGGAGAAGGGGCCCTGGTGAGTGAGAGAAGTAGGAAGACAGAGGATGCACAGAAGCCAGAAGATGGGCAGCAGCAGGATTCCTGTTAACAGAAATCTAATCTTTGTCTCACCTAAAGCCTTTGCTGAAACTCTTCATGCAACCATTTGTCTGACAACACTTGACTAAACTAAAATTCAGCATCAGTGATTGATCTGTTTCTTTTTTTTTACATTATCATTTGCATTTCTCTCTAGCATATTTGGTTGGGAAAAAGTTTCTATTTATACATCTCACATCTCTGGGGAGGCATGGTCAGTATCTGTTGAGGATCCACTGTCCATGAAGCCCATTGGAAGAATGGGAGTGTGTGAGGAAGAAGGAGGGGCAGATGGGAGCTGACCACAGTCTCCCATTCCCCATCCTCCTGCACCAACTGAAAGTGAGGAGAGGTAGAGGAGTTGTGAATGAAGAGCAGGTAGGGAGGGTTTATTACTTTTTGATTTTTTTCTCACTATCCAAATCTATTTTAATGAGCAATAAATGAAATTCATTTTCCCAAGGTCAAGACTGTTTTTTCTGTGATGGTAATTGGGAAGTAGCCTCCCTATCTTCATTTGATTAATGGGATTTTTCATGTCTTTTCTTCTTCCACCGTCCTGAAAAGAGGCAGGAAGAAAGCTGGATGAGTGTTTGGCAACCAGCCAAGGTCAATCCATCACATGTGTACAACCTCTGTAATCTTCCAGACATACTGTGTGCCATACATTAACTTGGTTGAAAATGATGCACAAATTTCTGTTGCAGTGGAATCATAGAATCATAGAATAGTTTGGGTTGGAAGGGACCTTAAAGATCA
>VZTY01031386.1:31701-57142 GCA_013400935.1 Turnix velox
ACTCAAGCCACTCTCCACCCAGCCTGTATCTGTGCTTGGGATTGCTTCGACCCAGTCGAACTTGCACTTGGCCTTGTTGAACTTGATGAGGTTGGCTTGGGCCCACCTCTCAAGCCTGCCAAGGTCCCTCTGGATGGCATCCCTTCCTTCAGGTGTATCAACTGCACCACACAGCTTGGTGTCATGAACAGACTGAGTTTATTGACTAAATTCTGAGTTGAACTCTAACATTGAATCTTCTCTGCCTTAGTCAAATCATCTGCCCTTGAAAATATTACTAGCTTTTAGGGCTGTCACTGTGCTTTATGAAGTTTATTATATTAAATGTATTATATTTATTACATTGCAATGCTTTTCTATGTAAGATCAAAAATCCATCACAAAGTCCCCCTGACATGTGTTAATTTGCAATGACCAACAGCCCATTGCTGTCTCAAGTGACAGGTCCCTGGATCTCTCAAAGTTATCAGATAAGCATTTTTCCCTAGCTGAATAAAATACTACTATTACATTGAATGGATTCTTTTTTCTGCATCAGGAAAATGTAAAACATGTCTTCAGAGATGCATGGCTTGCAGAAGTTTCCTATCTTTTATTGATTTGAATTTCTGATCAAATACAGCAAAGGCAGTGAAAGAACTCCTGTTAATTGGAAGGAACCTAGGATCAAGACCTTGAGCATATAAATGCTTGACTTGTCATCGCCAATTTTAGATCAAAGTAACCTAAAATTACCTTCAATACAGAATCATTTGCCATCTGGAACCTCATGATCTTGGAAAAGGTGAGCACTCATCCTTTGGGAATAAGGGAAAGGCAGGAAAAGCCTAGCTGCCAAACATGCAGGTTACATATGTGAAGCCCTGATGTAAAATCTTATCTTAAATCCTTCCATGTTTGTAACATTGAAGATTTTGTTGCTCTCTTCTGACTAATACTTTGACACATTATATAGCTACAAGGTCTTCTGTACAACTTGGAACTGGACTAGCATTCATATAATTAAAGTTAGTTCTAGCATTGCTGTCATTTGCTGATTTTTTTTGACATCTAAAAAATATTTTAGAGGATTATTAAGTTCATAATCAGAATTATCACTGCCTGTCCATACTGTGTTTAGATCATATAGCTGAAATGTGATTTCATACTTTATTATCTTTGTTTTCATACAAAATATACAGCATAAATTTAACTCCTAGTGAAGTGATTCAAAAAACCTGAATGCATTGTGTCTCTTCTTTTCAAGTAGTTAAAGACTCTTCAACATATTCTCTCAAAATAGTGGAAAAATCACATAGACAGAAATTAAATGTTTAGTATTCCCAACCTGAAAGAAAACAGTGGTAATAGTTCTTGTAATATTTTTATGGAAGGCTGCTTATTTTATCTCTGATGTGAGATTTTTATGTCAGATATTTGGCTTTGTTTCTGTGACCCATTTTTTTACTGCTTTTCTGAGACAGTGATAGAAGACAACACCACAGGGAGAAGCGGTGCACATATGAATACCTTAAGATTGTTGTATTGATGAGGCAGAAGAAAGGACTATATTCATATGTAAGTTGTTTCTAAAAGTGTCTGTGATTCTACTCAACTTTGGTATGTAAGACTGTAAAATGGCTTTTTAGTTTTTGGGACTGCTTAAATGTTTCTATGTCATAGTTGCTGGATCTCTTTATCAGTTCAGATTCTATTTTTTAAATAGTTTATAAAGTAGATCAAAACTGTTCTATTTACAAAGGCCAGTGTGCCTACCTAACAAAACATTGTATTCTAAAATGAAAAGGTGCCTTTATTACCCATTCTTTTTTGGTTTGCTTTGTTCTTTTTCTCTCACAGAACATTTACCATGTTAAGCTCCATTCTCCAGAGTTATAAAGACATCTAAATGAAGGAAATTGTTAAACACATTTATACTACTAATGGCCTTTGGTTATAAGTAGATGATAGATTACACCACTAGACTGAACTAGAACAAATGCATTGAATGAACAAGAGAATTCAGATTTAGCATTTATTGTCTCTGGAAAGTAAAAGAGATCAGCTATTTGTCATAGCGATTGTGGAGTTTCTCAAGCCGTTCCAGGAATAACTTGACTATACTTTCGAACAATGTAGGGACAGATTGCACTGGGAAACCATTCTTTTTTACTGTAGCAACATTTACAGGGATATGAATAATCTTTTGGGTCTCATCTTTATAAATAGAACAATTTTGATGCTGCCCCAGACTGGATGCATTTCTTACATGTTGAGGTATGATTGTAAATATGATCAAAGAACTCCCTTCACATTAAAAAAAAAATAAAATTAAAGCCTCATAGAAAAGGATTTGTATGAGTTTAAACAACAGAGCCATTTTCAGAAAAACTAGCTTGTTGGGTTGCTGTTTGTTATTTATTTTAGTTTTTATTTAATGCTGAAGTTTGCTATTCAGATGATTGTCTGAATTTTGAGGATATAACTTGTCAGGTAAAAAATATGTTAACTTTGTAATTTGAGTGGTAGTTGGGGTAAAAAAAATCAATGTTAGGAATCCTTGTGTGTGATTTAGGGCTAAAATAGAAATGAAAAAAAATGGGGAGTTTTCTTCTTAATCAGTAGATTTATGACATAAATTCTTCATTATATAATTTATAAGCAGCAGAGGTATATGACTTCAATCCAAAATTGAGGAGTTCTGATAACATATCCAGTAGTAGGGGTTTTTTGTTATGTTTCTTTTTTGAAGCATTGATCAGGGAAAATATTTTAAAGGGCAACATCTGTCAGTTCAAGCAAAAGTAAAAAATTGTATTTATTGCTGTATTTTTGCTTGTTTGCTCTGATTTGTGAGATGGGTAGGGTCAAGCAAGAGTATGCTATGAGTGCCTGCAACCTGACACTGCATACTGGAGGATCAGCAGAGCTTTGGTGTCTGTGACCAAGACAAAGATAGCAATTTGTCTGGAAATGCAGAGAACTGATATATCCAGATGAAATAAATGTGAGATGTAGGTTTTTTCTTGTGCAAAAGATAGCCATTTTGCAAAATAATTAGTGACTAAAATAAACCAGCCAAAGAATCTGCAGCCATCATTGCAGCCCATGGGGGGCTACAACAAGGTAAATTTCCCCAGCTGAGCTGTAAATTGACCTCTGGTCCCCTGAACATTGCATAAATGCCTCGTTCTAGTGTATTCTCTTCACAGTACATTATATTAATGCTTAAATTTGATATTACATTTGAAAAATTGAATCTGACCATTGTATAAGCCATCTTTGTAAGTGAGACTTCTTATTCTGACTGAAGGTACTCTTTTAACATTATTGAAAGTTTGAAGATTTATTTGTTTATGGTGGAACACCTCAGATTGAATGTTTTTCTGCCAGACATGAAAGATCCATCTCTGCTTCCTTCCTCCTGCTGGGACTTTACCTTGCTTGTTCTTTCATTCCCTTTGATTCCTCTGCTCACCTTCCTCATTATTTGTGACTGGAGTGAATGCAAACTGAAGAAGCTTCCCCTCTGGGAGTGCTATTCTGTCACTGGATCAGGTGCAGATGGCAGAGTTCTTGTTAACTTAATTGATTATTAAAAAGCTGACATATGGAAAGAATCACTTTCTTTCACTTCTCAACTTTTGAAAATCATAATGCTATTTGAGTAAACAACTTAGAAAATTCCTGAAAGTAAGTTAGTAATACATTAGAGGGCTGCCTTTGATCTTCTCATGAGTTCTCACCTCTCTAACAATTGGAAGTTGACACCATTTTCTACCACGTGTAGTTGCATTTCTGATAAGCTATGAAAGGAAGTTTTGTTCTGAATTCAGAGTAATTGGATCATATTAAGGAAGACAAAAATATAGAAAGTGTAGAAATAGTTCAGGAAATACAAGAAGGTTATAGAGGAGATAGTGCATACAGAATATGTTTGTTTTGTCACATGATATATCCTATGAAATTTGTATTTCTGTATTGCTATTTAAAAGTTCTGATTTTCCTCACTGTTTTCATAACCACATTGAATAAAGGAAAGGACAACAATGCTTTCTATTTACGTCACAAGAGCACTAAGCTTGCATTTCAAAGACATTGAAAAAATTTTACATAAATCTGGTTTATGAGCCCTTAAAAATAGTTTAGCTTTGACAGATCTACTAAAACTGCCAGTCTCTAAACTTCAAAGGTGTTGTAAAGTGGCTCATCCTAGTGTGAATGTATAAAGATTGTCGTCATTCAGCAGCTTCATTTCTCCCTATGCAAACCTGCTCAGATTCCATGAATAACAAGTATTATCATCATTAGGGTGCTTCCTCAACTATCTCCATGGTTAATCAAGATAAGCTGAGGGTACTGTCTCTCTCTGGTGTCATCCTGGCTCATTGTATGTTAAATTTCCTGACACCTTCTTTTTGTCATGTTGCTTCTCATACTTACTAAGAACTTCCTGAAATACCCTGTGACACATCACCCTCTTTAAATTACTTGTGAAAATTTTCCATTGGGAAACCTGATAGCCACCAGCCTCCTAGAGCACAGATGACATGGCTTGTTATATAATGAGATTTGTCCCGTATCTATCACAAATTTAGTATTGGACATGCAGAATGTAAACTCTTCAGGGTGGAAAATCACTTCATCTCATCTGTGAGTTTTACATGTGTAAAAGGAATGGAAAATTACTAAATGATCTCTGAAGGCCAGGTGGTTCTTGACATTTGGATTCATTTGACTCCTTTGCAAGTTTGTTGGGTCAGGATGTCCCTCTCCCCAATGTTAATGGTTAATGGAAATGAGCCATTGGGCAGTTTAAAAACTGGTAAGAGGGAAATACAGTCCTGACAAACAGCACAAATAGCCCACGGCTGCCCCTTCCAAGATGGCCTTGAATGCCTTCAGGAATGTGACATCAACAACTTTCCTGGAAAAGGATTCCAGTGTCTCATCACCCTCTTAGTGAAAAAATTCTTAATTTCTTCCTGCTATCCAATCTAAATCTCCCAGTTTGATGTCTTTATCCCTTGTCCTATCACTACCAGCTTTGTAAAAATTCCCTTTTCAACTTTCTTGTAGGTACTGGAGAGCTGCTATAACTTCTCCCTGGAGCCTTCCTTTCTGCAGGATGAACAATCTCAGCTCTCTCAGCCTGTCATCAGAGTGATGCCTCATCACTCTAATTTGTCAGGCCTCTGAAACCAGCAGGAATGCTTTTCTCTCATTTGGTCTTTGTTTTCATATGCCTTGCATTTCTCAGTCCCTATCTTAGATGAGAAGAAAACACCAAAGTAAAAAAGAACTGTCTGTTTTGTTCTAACTTTGCAATAGGAGTACTTGAGATCTTAGTAACTTACACCAGGCAAGCCAAAGCCTTTGTATGTGTTAAAGTATGGGTGTGTAATCATTTTGGACAATTGGTGTTGAGTGAATGAGCAACCAGGCAATTGGAAGGTATTCTGATTCTGCCTGAAGTTTCATGAGCAGTGGCAGGGAAGGAATAAAAATAAAAAATCTCTTTCCCTTTCTTTGTAAATTGTCTACTTTGAGAATTTTACCCCTTAGACTTGTGTGAGGAAGAATTTCTTTGCTTTATGATAAGACAGCAGTAATTCTCCATCCCTATGGGGCTGTCTTTAGGCAAGCATTGGAGAAAGAGGATGGTTACTGGTGTGTAGGAACAAAGAGGAGGAACAGGGTAGTATGTATTGTCTCTCTGAAGGTGGGACTTTTACAAAACTTCTGCTCTCATTGCCCTACTTTCTTTATGCTAAACTGGTTTCTACTATGGTGTATGTAATGGCCTGCTAAAGTCTCAAAAGAGCGTAGAACCAATTACCAGTCTAATAAAATGCTCCCCCACTATTTGCTTAATTACCGTGTGATAACCAAGCCATATGAGACTTGCTACAACTTGAGACAAAGAGAGGTGTAAGTGTGGAGAATTAATTTGGGCATTGTCTGATTTAAAAGAAAGGCAGTTGTATCTTTCAAATTTGTGAATCTTCAGCTGCAGGGAGCAGTACAGAAATATCAATTAAGCATAACCATAACCTGTGGGTAATAAAACCAGAAAGATAGTGAATGTTTCAATCAATACCAAAGTGCTGTATATTGAATCATGCTAGCTGGCATGTTGGCTGTATCAATTTATCCAGAGTTGTAATACATTAAATATAAATCACAGTCTGTGTGACCAGCTTAACTTTCTTTACCCTGTGAGGCTGATAGCTTGAAATCAACATGCAAGAGAACATCAAAAGGAATTATTCTTCTTGTATAAGGAAAAATGAATGAAAATCTTATGAATTAACTTGGAGGGGAAATTCCAGATATAATGCCCTATTTTTTATATTCCAGTAGGACCAAATTATATTTGTTAGTGTCTTGTTTTAGAATGAACAGCTTTTATCATAATACCAACTTTAATTATTTAGTATTATAAACACCACTAATTTATGGAAGGTATAAAACTGAGTTCTCAGTCCTTCCTGTGTTTTGATTTTGATTTTACTCTTTTGAGTATAGAGCTTTTCAGTGTGGTTACACATTACTTGGAATTGCATGTTCTGTGATAATTTATAAAAGCTTCCTGTTGTCTCTTCTGGAGAATAATTGGGAACACTTATGGATGCTTGAAGTAAATTTATGTGCATTATCTCTGATAGTGAGGGGGTATGAAAGTGATCAGAGGTAAAAAAAATAACTTGCAATGGAAGTGAAGAAGGGTAGGAAAGGCTTACTATTTTCCTCCAATCAAGAATAATATATATTTGTCACTAGTATTATGTATTTAATGAAAATGGAGAAACTATTTAGCCATAGATGGACTACAGAAGGAATTAAAGTTTTTCATGGAAGGCAGACGTATATGAAGCAAAACAGATGTGATAGTAATTTAAAAAGTAAAAAATACTGGTAAAGGTGCAGCATATTGTGTGAGAGTGCATTAATGTCAGTGTTCTTGCGTCCCACATCTCTTCCTAGGCTCACATGAATGACCATCTTGTAAGCAATCTAGACTTCCATTTATGTGGAAGTGAGTAATTCAATTTACTTGACACATCTAGCCTCTTAACCACTTTAGCTTTCCTGCAGCACATCATGATTCCTATGAATTTATTTGTTAAAACTTACATTGCTTTTTCCATAACCCCATCAGAATGTTTTAGCTTGCAGAGAAGGCTGTTAACTGCAAGTGCTAAATATGTAATGTTAGAAATTCAAACATATTATATGTTACTTCCTTTTGTAATCAAAATTAACATTCCCTGGCATCTTTTACTTTATTGCTAATGATTGGCAGTTTTTTAGGAAGAAATACAATTTAGAGGTGCTAAATTTGTACTCCTTCTTATATAATGAATATGTAATTGATAAAATAATTCAAAGAGATAGTTGCTATTTGTATCTTTTCCTTTACTGATAACAATTCACAGATTTTTGGTTTTACTCCTGGAGGTGTCATTCATACAAACTATATATCAGTCAAGACAGAGCTGTTTTTCTTCTCAATTTCAAGTGTCATGTGTACCTTCCATACTGTCACAGGGATACTGATACACAATTTTTGGAAGAGCTTTTTTAAGAAGCTAATTTATGTAAGCACATATCCTCAAATTAAAAGCATTCCCTGAAATAATCAGTTTCTGGGCTACCTTTCCCAAGAGCAGAGGGTTTTGCTGAAGAGCCAAGACCAGAAGGCAACACAAATAAGAGATGGAGGAATATGAGAATGGAGGATAGAAGGTGGTACCAGGGGAAAACAGCTGTTAGATGAGACATCAAGGGAAACTTGAAGACTGGCAGATGTACTACACTTGTCAGAATTCAGAAAGCCCTTGGTGGAGTGAAATAAACAGCACTCACCTATTTAACAAGGTCAGGCAGCCACTCTAATTGCTTTTCTATCTTTTTGGTAGGGTTCAAGGCACTTAGATCAAGCTTTTCCCCCGCATTCCTTACTCTTCTCTGTAATGCCTGAATGACTGTCTCAGACCAGAGTTTCCTCTGAAAATACGGGCTGACAGATGCAAGGCTAAGTGCTCCAAAACGTAAGGGCTTTTATGCTTTTCTTTTTTTCCTTCTATTTTGGTAAAGTTTGAATGATAATTTATGTTACTATTCTACTTCTTGGTTTTTTTTATTAAAATTATCTTTGGCCAAAAACATCACCATTGATCTATTGTGAAGATCCTAGTTTCTGTAAAACTGAATGCTCATATACTTCTGTAAAGTGTGGCATGTTTTTATTTTGGAAATTACTTTTAAATTACAGAATTCAAGTTTTCCTAAAATTTTTATCAAACTACTCCATTCATTGAGGAAATGATATATTATGTGTAATATATCTTTTAAATTGAATGAGCTTATATTTTTTCCAGTGGAGTCCTCCTGTTTGTGTTGAAATTTGTTCCCAACAGGTAAACACATTTCCCAGGATCAGCCAAATCTTCTGACTTTACTTTGGTGTACAGTAGATCCCAAGTGCAAGATTTACACCTTCAATATTGTCTTCTCATTTGTGGGAACAGAGTTCTTACAGAGGAATTAATAAAGTACTTTGTCATCTCTGTATAATGTAGGTGCAGATATGTTTGGACAGTTATAAAAATAAGCTCCCCAAATAAAGAATTGTGTATTGAAGTTGTAAGGATAGGTTTTATACTTAATAACAAACTCAATGAGATAAAAATAGAACTAACTCACATAAAGTATTGTGAAAGCAAAATATTTCAATTTTTTGATCTATCAACATTTTTCAGTAAAAGTAACTTACATGTTTGTATCTGAAAGCAACACTTTCCTGGGTTTTTTTGTATCTTAAGTATTGTCTTATTTTGTTGAATTATCTTTCTAAGCACAGCTGTATTCTAGGGTGACTTGTGGGTGGAAAAGGATTGAAATTAGGAAGAGCCCAATTTTTAAACCTGCATTTATTCTACGGTAATAAAATTGTTACCAGCTTATGACAATTATAGGTATGTGCCTATGCAGTATTAGTCTTATATAAAGTAGGATTATCATCAGAGTAATATATATAGTCTGTATTTATGCATTAGCTTGAAATACAATACAGGTCAGCTGAAAGTGATGCTGCAACTACTCATGATCAGTATACCAAGCTACAAAATATAATTTTATTTTATAGAATAGAGTTTGAGGTTCAACCTGAAGTAGTTCCTTAGTGCAGGAGGGAGGAACTTCTGCTGAGACACCTTCCAACTTTCTTTCCAACAGTTTTTTTCAGATAGCTAAATTCTTTAGGTGGAAGTAATGCCTTTAGAAGTAAAGGAAAAAATGTGCAAAATAGTGATTTCCAGCGCCTGGCAGTGATCACTATGACTGCTGCTTGGTTTTTTTCATGTACAATTGTCTGCAAAGGGGAATACCACTCTTGAAGAAACCAGGGTGCCATCCAGCCCTGGACTGCAGACTAAAATGCAAAGCACATGTGGTTTTATCTCAGAGGGCAGGGTTATATTGGCAGGTTGGGGACCCATGTAGTACACTGTCAGAATGCTCCTGGGACATGACTGCTTCCAGGTCTAACACAAATGAGTGATCGCCCTGTAAGAGGCTTGTCCACAAAAGCACAAAGGAGCATAGAGAAGCAGTGGCAGGGAGGAGAACCTGTCCAGTCAGCAGAAGAAGGGACACTCTGCCCTGGGCTCTTCCAAGAGAGCCTCAGCCCCACTGACAGGATGTGAAACCCATCAAGAAAACTCAGTGAGAGCAGATCTCAGGAAGACCATTTAGAGTAAGGGGCATTACAACATGCAATGGAGAGTGATTAGAGACTGTCCAAAGCTTATTATGGGTTCAGAGGGAGGAGCCAAAAATGAAGCAAGAGGCAGTGAGTAGATTAGAGAAGGATCAGACATAGGAAAATAAAAGGATAAGAGGTTCTTTGGCCAATTTGTCCTGGTACCTCATCACCTTCATGATAAAGAACTTCTTTTTAATACCTGCCCTAAACCTGCCCTGCTCTAGTTTGAAACCCTTATAATTTGTCCCTTCATTACATGCTCTGGCAAACAGTCCCTCCCCAGCTTTCCTGTAGGCCCCCTTCAGCTACTGGTAGGCTTCTATGAGGTCTCCCTGGAGACTTCTCCAAGCAGAACACTCACAACTCTCTCAGCCTGTCCTCCTAGGAGATGTGCTTCAGCCCCCGGCCATCCCTGTGACTCTTCTCTGAATGTTCTCTGGACCTGTTGGTCCATGTCCTTGTGCTGAGGGCTCGACATGTTAGTCCAGGTGGGGTCCCTCAAGAGCAGAGTAGAGGGGCTGAATAACTTCTCTTGTTCTGCTGGCCACAGCTTTTTCTGATGCAGCCTGCGATGCAGTTGGCCTTCTGGGCTGCAAGCACATGCTGCTGGCTCATGTCTAGCTTTTCATCCATCAGTACCTCTAAGTCCTTTGCTCCTTGACTGCTTTTTCATATCTTCAAAGTAGGTTTTGCTAATGCGGATTGGCCCAGTTGGGAGAAGGTGATATTTAAGGTCTCTTCTAGCCCAAACAACTCTATGATTCCATGATTTCAGTAAGGATATAGAGTCTTTCAAGGAGCTGGCCACAAAAATGAATGTCCAGCTGTTGTCCATTCATTTTTTTAAGAAAAATTTTTGTGAATGGATCAAGGTTCCAGGGGAACTCTCAGAGGCTACTGGCGGAGAACTTAAATTGTCCTCTGTGGGTTGCTTAAACTGGTCACTACATAAATAGCAGTCACCACGCAGTGCTAGTATTTTAAATTCTTATAGTCTCTTATCAGAGACTTGTTCCTAAATTAAATGTGATTTATTTGCACACATTTTCCAGTCATTTATAACTACAGTTTATTAAAAGCAGAACATAGATGTTGGAGTGGCATTAGCTTAGATATTTTTAATTATTTAAATTACCTCATAAGATATTTCTAAGGGTAGATATGCTTAGTTTTGTTTAATTCCTCTCCTGAAACATTTAAAAAAAAAAAAAGAAAGCAAATTCTGCATTTTTAAGTGCTGTTAGAGGGCAGGCAGGAAGCTTTTGGAACCTCTAACTAAAGCTGTTTTTAGGAACTGGAATCCTTCTTTTGCTTAGCATATAAAAATAATTAGTGTGAACTTATACTTAGTAAGAGATGCTTCAGCAGAAACTGTTGACTTGCAGGCATGCTTTCAGTTGAAGATCCTTAGCTGTGAGAAAAGGCTGTTATAATTCAAAGCTACCCTCTGCTAAATAAGGATTACTTTGCAGCACTCACAAGACAGAAGAAAAATGACTGTTCATCTTACCTGTCATACTGCTAACTGAGAGTTAGAGAAACAGCTCAGCATGAGCTTGATTCTAAACCTATTTTCAAAATACAGTAAAAGAGTGGCTATACAACAGATGAGATGAATTAACTTACTGTCACTTTTCAGGACCACAAGTGAAGGAAAGGAATTAGAGATTCTCCTTACAGATCCTGTTCAGGTGTCAAAAAATAAATCCAGCTAAGCACAATTCCTCAGTGGCCTTGTAAGACTGGAAGGTACACAGTGCCAGAGACATCTTACTCATTTAGAAAAATGTAGAAGAGATTTAAAGAAGTTTTTTAAAGGACGAAATAAAGAGAAGGAAAGGCTGGAGGGAAAAGAGTGATAAGAGGGGGAAAAATTCTTAAGATATGATGGAATATGAAACAATTCTCTCTCCGTTTCTAGGGAGTCATGAGAAACAAACATGATGCTGTTTTTAAATGGACCTTCAAACCTTTTAGAGTGCTCAGTTAATCTGTGGGAATTGTTGGTTGTGAGAAGATCACTTGCTCTGTCATTTTACTTGCTCTGTCTCTCTCATTCTGTCATCTGACTATATATATAAATGTCTGTGTGTTTATAAATATTAAAAGATTCAGTTGTAGATGCACTGAGGAAAAAAGCTGGCATGCAAGATTGCAAGTATTTGGTTTCAATTTTTTGTGGCCGATTGAAATGATTTACATTTAGCTTTTCTTGTGGATGGAATGGTTTCATGCATTTTGAACTCATAAATTAAAGGAAAGTTCCATTCTTGGGAACATTTGGTCCTTCCAACAGCTAATTTAAACTAAAATGATTAGTCAAAGGAAAGCATAATTTCTCAGTCAGTATATAGCCTATTCTCAGTTTCTAAGAAAAATTTCTTTATTTCATCAACTGGATATGCGTTATTATTTGATATTGCCTGTACCTGATGAAGAGGGCAGTTCATACCCTGGAGCAGTCCAACTCCAAACAGCTGAATTGGCAGGAGATAGAATCCTTCTAGCTTGGTGAAATATGTCTTCTGCCTTTAAACTAGCAAAAGTAGCAATTGCTCATATAATGAGACTGGAAATCTTGAAGCTTCCTCAGATCTGCATGTCAGTGCAAGCTATGCCCGCATAATACAGACAAGAGGGGAATCTGACTCAGAGCCTGGGACCAAAAGGTGACATAAACAGTCCATGTGCCTTGGGCAAAGTAAAACACTCCCTTCATCTTCTGTCATACATTCCAGCTACAGGCATGGTGTTTTAGTTTCATGCAGCATCACAGGAAATGTAATGAACCAAACAATGTTAAGTTGATGATATTAAGAAATGGCAAAAACGTCTTCTTGCCATTCTCATAGTCCAGTCATCGGAATACCATGTTGCTTATTAAAGTAGTTGATTATGAAAGTTGGGGGTTTTTTTAAGATCTATTTATACCCTACTTATGCTGATAATATTTCAAGGAACAGTTTGACAATATACAGAGAATGCTGTCATCTCCTGGATGACCTCCAATCTATTACGAATATTGTAAAAATCTTCAGGAGATTGAGTGCATTAGTTCAGATAAGCATCCAAATACCTAACCTTATTGAACCTTTAAAACCTTTCCACAGAACTTCCTGAGAATTTCCTTCTCTCTGTCTGTTCTTTGTCACCTTTTGCTTTTTTTAATTCCAGCTTTGTAACACCTTGTTCTTGATCTAGGTTTTAACCTTAACTATTGGGAAATCTCTGCTCCTGCCTCTGTATCTTTCTCCAAAATGGACTCCTCTATTTCAAGTGTTTGTTTTAAAATAATCTCTCTCACTTTTTTTTTCTTTTATTGAGTTGTAATTTTAGTGTACATTAATTAACTTTGCCGTTCTTTTAGGTTAACTCATTAAGCATCTGCAGAAGATTCGACTCAGAATTCTGCAGGTAGTGCCTGTATGTGATGATTCAGATTAAAGAGCCCCTGCCTCTTAGGTAGCTATGATGTTTGGGTTTATGTTTGAGGGATGGTTCTTTTCCTTGTCACCAATTACTATTCCTGCTTGACTTCTGGTAATGTTACATTTTAGTCTCACTGTCTGCATTTGTGCAGGGTAATGTCTCACAGGATACTATGAGGATCTTACAGCACTGGCAAAAATTGATGCAAATGTTACCTCTTTCCCCACAGCATCCTCATGTAGCAGAGCTGATTTTGAACAGATGATACTGTTGAGCCTCTCTAATGGAATTAGAATTTTTTTCTCCAATCTGAGAGATCTCTGCAGCCTTCTTAAGAGGTCTTTTTACATTCTGACTTCACATCACTTACATTCTGACATGCACCCTTTGGCTCTGTGAAGTGTACAGGCTCTTCTCCAGATAAAAATCTCCTTCATTCCTGATGAGAAAGAACTGTGGAATTGTAAACTGTGGTTTATAGCAGTTCCAACCACGTCTTTCTAAACTGTTGTAATGCAAATTACAACACTTTCAAAGAACTGAGAGTAGTTTTATTTTTTCTTAATATCTTGTATTCATGGCTTACTAGGAAAAAAGTCTATAGAGGAAACCAGATAGCCTTATGTTTTGTTTTTCCTTATGTAGCAGTATAATTGGAATCATGCCATAGATTACCTGTAAATAGAAATTAGAATGCAGTTACATTATTTTGAAAGATGTAGTGAAAAGGATGGGAGAAGGAGTCTTGCTTATTGTCCAGCTACTACTCCAGGATGTGGATGTGTGTGTGGTCCACTAATTCTCCCTTCAATGGCTCCACAGTGTCTGCTGTGGAGGTTAAGACTGTTTTAACCCCTCTAAAGTGATATGTCAGAAAAACATTATTCTTATGGAGACTTTGAACTTATAAAATAGACTTTTGGATTCTCAGGATCATCTGAATTCCATTTTGATTGAATTGACTTCTTTTGCTCCATCCCATCAAGACTGAAACTTCTGTAAAGGCACAAAGTGAATTCAAGATATACACCTCTAACTTCTGAAATATACAGTTGTTGTATAGTCATTCATTCAAAGCAGTGTCAACCTCTTGCTATGCATTTATTTTAATTTAAAAAAAAAATCCAGGTATTTGCAGCAGAGAAGTGACATGACCTTGAAAGATTATGATGTTTCTACTGCAAAGGCAAATATTCTGCTATCACTCATTCACCAATTCATCCACACACAGGCACAGGATGTATTAAAAGTTTCTAGCAGTGTTTAATGTATTCACCCTCTCTTTTAATAAATGTGTTAGAGGTAGAATTTTTTAATTTTTGCTTGGCTGGAATGAGGCTTGTCTGGGTAAAAAACACAACAATGGTTTCATCTCATTAATCTTCAGCCATCTAAAAGTCTGATGTCTAATCTGAACAATTTTTCTAGCTTTTTCTGTAGCAACGAGCTAAGAAAGAATCTTCAGTGGTTTATCTCAGATAAAAGCATCTCAGGTGAGATAGATTGCTTTCTGGACATATTGGTTTTTGGGTTTTTTTTCTATTTTATTTTACAGAGGGAGTCTATATGAACAACTTATACTAGACACAACTTTTAGCTAACTGAAATTAGATGATATTAAACTCTGGCAAGTAAATTAAGAATTTATGCATATTTTAAAACCAAAGGATTCCAGCCTTCCTCAAATTCATCTCTTCACTTTCAACCAGTCTCTTGCATAAATCTATTGCAAATTTATTCCTAATCACAATTAGAGAAGATCTGTGCCTCTTTTGCTAATCTGTTTTATTTTTAAGCTAATGGGAAAAAGAATTTCCTGTGGGATGTCTCAGCCTGGTGAGAAGCTGCAGTAGCAGCAGCATTTAGGCAGGAGTCAAATCACATTTCAGAAACATGGAAATTCTTCTTCAGGTACTTTAGGATGACAGAAGATGCACTGATGATAAGATTCAGGTTAAGAAATTTATTTTCAGGTTTGTCAGTAGAGGGCTAAGTATTACTGCTTGTAATGTGTGTCTTTTGATAAATTATAAAATATCTGGATATCAGGTTTGACACACAAATATCTCTGTTTTTCTGGACTGACAGTTGCAAAAATTCTAGAACATTTCAAATTCAACTAAAGACTCATGTTTAGACAACAAAAGTAGTGTTTCATTTGTCTCTTAAAATAAATATTCACACCTCATTGTCATTTCAAGCTATTTGAGAAGCACAAAGGACCAATGAATCAATAACAAAAAGTCTAAATAATTAATGGTACTGACAATAATTGCTTGTCATGACTGCATTGTGCTTGTTACTGAGTGCTGTGGTACTCAGATACCACCTACAACTCCATCTATACCAGCATTCCACACTTCTCAGCAACTTTTTTCCTAACATTGCTTCTGTTGGGGTGCTCTGCAAATAAGAATGTATGTAAATGATTTGGAAATACATCACTCTTGCAGGACACTTTATTCATAGAGTGGAACTGCGCTTGTCTGGAAGGAACATCCTTGTCTGGAAATAGGATTCCCCTACTATACAACAGTACTACACATCAGTAGCATCCAACAAAGCTATTTATCAGTATGTGTGTGTGATTAAATACTAGTGGGAATAATACTTCAGAGACTTTATTTTTTCTCAAAAGAGCTAGACATCATTGCTTTTTACCTCTTACCTGGAATATGCATGTCTAATTGTAAAAGAATTTATTCAAATTTATCAATTAAGAGCAAGGCTTTGCATTTAAAGATTTACTTCTTTTTCCCCTCAAGTGATTGATTTTTTGCCTTATACCACTCATGTTAATTTAAAATTATCAGAGCTGGTAATGTGGTAATAAGTGAGTGTCTGAGGAGGAAATACCTTTCTTAAAAGATATAGGAATGTGAAAGAAAGGCAGAATTGAGGAAAGGGGGTGGGGGGAAAATGTAATTTTAAACAGAATTAGAGGATTAGGTAACCCTTTCTCTTTTCCTCTTATCCTCTCAATTTCCTGAGACAAGCTGCTCTGTAGTTCAAGCTGTTCTTTGTCTAATACGTATTTTGTGATTTCCCACAAGAGAGCCATGGTCAGTGCAGGAGCCAAAGCAATGTGAGGCAATCAGCCCAAGAACAGTTGAAAGGTTAGTCTTGTACGCATATGAACATTTTGTACCACACTGGCTACTTTAATTGATTTTGGCATGCACTGGAGACTCAGGAACATGTCTGGATCACTCTCCAGCATGGTTTGATGCAAGACATACGCAATTTCTTGTCAGTTTGCTTTTCTTTTAAAGGATATAAAGTCCTATCAAGGCTTTTTTTTTTTTTACCTCTTAAACTACTAGATACTTTAAACGTTCTTAGAACTACTTCAAAATCCTTTAAACTTCTTTCATGACAGATTAGAACTTCTTGCTCAAATGTGAGTATGAGAGTCAGTAAGGGGAGCTGTGGTAGCATTCTGTTTTCATTTGCTAGGGAAAATGTAAAAGATTTTGATTGGCTGAAACATCAAGAAGTCTAACATGGAAAATGCTAGTCCAGTCAGTAGGAATTACTAAAATGTAGAAGTGGATTGAAATTATTAAATTTAAGGGACTGGCTTTTAGATGATGAAAGAGTAAGAGACAATGTTCCATCATTTTCAGTCATAATTTTTAATTTTAATTGTCTGTTAAATCCAGATTACAAGTTCTTTATGACCTTTCATGTTATAGAGAGGAATCAATATCTAGGAAATTTATTAAAGGATCCAGCTTTTCTCCTTTTTCATAATTTTTTCCTTTTTAGTTTCAGCAAAGGTGAGAAAATCCATATGTGATTTTTAAGTATCAGGCAATGAATTTAGTCAGAAATGTTCATGTTTACTTATGGTTCTGGACAAATAATGGCTTAAATAAGTAAAATTTGTAAAAGAGACACACCTTTTCTTTGTTATGTTGTTTACAGCAGGATGACCTGGACACCAGCTAAATGCCACAAAACTGGGGACAGTAATGAAACCTGATTGCTTGCCAATACCACTGACTTCAGGCACTGCAATGTTAAGGCTTATGTAGAAGCCTATGGCACAGTGACAGAATTGCTTTCAGCTTGGCAAGAAAAGCATAAACAGACCTATGGGCTGAGACTACAAGTTCACATGAGAAGTGTAAACATCTTGACTTCAGGAATCCCAGCTGCATAACGTACTGTGTTCTACTACAGTTACAATGCTAGATCTCATGAATGTAACCTTCACAAAGGATAAAAAGTCATAAAGAAGGTTGTATGGTTCACTTTCTTTGTGCATCAAACAAACAGAAAGAAAAATAATCTGTTGGTTTGAAAGCAAACAAAAGAACTCTCTTTGCCTGTTACACACGCAAAAGGCAAAATAAATTACACAAATTATAAGAATTTATTCTAACAAGTATTCTAACAAATATTCTACTGAATAAATCAAATTCTGGCTGAGTTCTTAAGATGATGTCTTTGCTCTCTGACTCTGGGGCCAGAATATTTTGCTGCTTTCTCAAGTATCCATGGCAGTGAAGGACAATTGATGTTGCATGTTTGCTTTCCCTTGATGACTGGAGTCACCTCAAAGCATAAACACAGCCAATTGTACAGGGAGATGCAGCACAATTGTCTTTTAGTAAGCTTAACAGTAATATGATGCATCACCACTTGATATAGATTCTACACCCTTGAAACTGTTTCTCAGTGATGCAGGAGAATGCCAACTTTTGTAATGTTTTGTCTAAATATTATGAAACATATCTGCAAACCTTCTTCCATCTTAGGATCATTTAATGAACCACCAGGTGTGTAAGGAATGATGAATAAAATACTTATCATTTAGGAAAATATCTTCTCTACTGTTTTCGAGAACCAAAATATAACTTTTACAGGTTCCACCACTTCCATTGAGATTGAAAACCATTTAATGTGACCTGCCTGCAGGTAGAGATAGCAGCTGAGAGATACTGCTCAGGTGTGCTAGGTCAGGCATCCTGTGAATGTGTGGTTGTGTCCATGCATATATGTCTTCGGTGTGCATACATGTATGTGCTATGTGTCGATACTTCTGTCATCTGAATTTACACTTTCTTCTGAATAGATCATGATAAATTAAGAAATGAGTTATGAATTATCATAAGAAAACTTATTATTAAAGACATATTGTAAATGTAACTAATATATGTAACAGGCTTTTAACATTGCAATTTCAGTAGCACAAAAAGATGACTCGGGAGTCCTTGATGACTCATTTTTAATTTCTGCAGGCTTTACTGGCAACTGTATTCAATGATAGGAAGATAAATAATCTGCTGTATAGTCAGTTGGTAAAATATGCTCATAATAGTATATATACATTGCTGGGCAAAACGCAGAAGCCATAAAAGAATCATAGTATGGTTTGGGTTGGAAGGAACCTTAAAGATCATCTAGTTCCAACCCCTCTACCATAAGTAGGGACACCCCCCACTAGACCACCCTGGCCTTAAAACCTGTTCCAGTGTCTCATCATCCTTACAGTAAAGAACTTCTTTCTCATATCCAGCCAAAATCTCCCCTCTCCTAATTTGCATTCATTACTCTGAAGGACGCGACATAGCTGACCTAGGCAGAACCTCTAGTGTTACACAACTGATGGCGGCGGATGTGCTGGAACTCCTCAGTGGCGAGACTTGGGAGGAGCAAGATGGCGCTGCTGCCTAGAGGGAAAAGCGTGCTTGGTTTGCAGAGTTCTTTGCATGACCAAGGATGCCCTGCTTCCCTTGTGACTACCTTGGAGGTGGTGCTGGTATTTGCTTTAACAAATCAGTAAGCGCCTTTTGTAAGGTATTGACCAATCAGCACAAGATTCTGGTATGTTCCATATAGGAAGGTATAAAAGCATGTCAGTAGGTACAATAAAGCGACATTTTGCTTGCATCAAGCAGCATCTCGTCTCTCAATTGCAGCATTACACCTAGTCCTGCCATCCCATATTCTATTAAAAAGTCCTGCCCCTGCCTTTCTGTAGGTCCCCTTTAGGTATTGATGTGCTACTATGAGGTCCCCCCGAGCCTTCTCTTCTCCAGGCTGAACAGCCCCAACTCCTTCAGCCTGTCCTCATAAGGGAGGTGCCCCACCTCTCTAATCATCTTTGTGGCCCTCCTCTGGACCTGCTCCAATGCCTTTCTTATGTTGAATAGTTCTACTGCTATTCATTTGTAAATTAGCTTAATAAGAATCTCTGATGGTACCTATATACAGTACTGTAAAATTACCTTTATAGGTTGATTTTTAAATCATCACAAGCATTTTATATCAACCATCATGACATGTATTAGGAGGACTGCTATTCCCCTCCTTCTCTCCTCTTTACTACAATTTCTGTGATACTCTGAGCACACAGAGGAGGTTCAAAGACACATGAACAGGAAAGGGAACAGATGGCACCAAGGGTATTTGGTACCAATGGATATTTTCTCAAATATTCAACTGTCCATGGACTTGGTGTTCCTCAAAGACTTAGATTCTGAACGATTTCTATTTTGTTGTACAGTACTATCTGCAGACCCAGAACTGACTGCCTGTGCCCTCTTAACAAATGCAGTTCAATTAAGTTTGTAAAGGAATGCATGTTAGATGTGTTTAACACCCATAACTTCATATTATTTTTTGACCTTTGTATCATGAAAATTTCCACCTTCCTACTTGCCAAATGGAAATATGAGTTCTATCCTAAAAACAGAAATATACTTTCCATTTGAAATATTGAATAAGCATGTATATAAATAAAACAAGGTTAGCTATGACTGTTAAATTAAATATGTAATGTTGCACTACAGCATATTTTGATTTTTAGCTAACTCTTTTTGATTTTTAGCTAACTCTTAAGACATGTTTTTTGTCTGTTTAACCCCTATAAAATATGAGAACTTATGAAAACGGGTAACTTCTTGGAGAGTTTGCTTTGCTGAACTATCTAGTAACTGTGATAGGGTTATGGGGATTTTAGAGAAATTTCCCAGTCTCCTTTCCAACTCTTGACATCAAACTAGATCCTACATATTGAAGAAAATTCTCATAGTTGTCGTTTCCCAGAGGAATAATATTTTTAAAATGGAGATTTTTTCATACCCCTATATGAAGTACTTAAACAGAGATTTTCCAGGAACTTTTGCACCATTCTAAGAGGACAGAAAATACCTTTATCACAATTTTTCCATATAACCAGATTTTCCTTTTTTCATGGAGAACTGAAAAAATACTAAACCTCCAAAAAAGGAAAAAGCTTTTCTATTAATTTGGGCAATTTAATGTCTTTTTCCATGTCTCAATTCTCTAAGAAAACTGGCTCAGTTTTTGCTAAAATTTATGTTAGAGGTAAAATTTGAGACAAAGTGTTTGCAGAGAACCCTGATGATATAGTGAAATTACAAAAACTGGAAAATATGAATTTAACCTACCAGAACCTTTAGTCCTGACTACTACAATATAATTATGCACAACTGAGACACCCTGTTTTCTTCAAGGTTTTTTTCCTAAATGAAAGATAAAAATAAATACCTGATTCCTATTTATATTCCTATTTATATATTCTTTCTAATACTCTCTATATATAAACTTAACTGCCTTCAAATCTGGTGAAAAGTCAGTGATGTCTCATGATGTAAGAAATCATAAAAGTGAAAAAAATAATTTGGAGGTTCAATCTCATTCAGTCTCACTTTCCTGACTGTCTGTCCAATTCATGTGTTAAATTTCAGTGCCTGAAGCTGACAGAGCTGATTGTAAGTGCCAATTTGGATGTAGCAGCTCTCCTGAGATAAGATGATTTCATAGGCTTTTTCTTAATATAAAGCAGTATTTTCATGACTTGCTTGTTTCACAAGTTTTTACTCTTTCCTGAGTAGCAAAAATCTTTCAGAAATTGTGCAATTTCAAAACTTATTTTACTTGAGGCCCAAATAAGGGAGCCATGAAGCTCTGCTCTGTACTGCTAAACTAATTCACACATCAACAATAATTCTTATGTTAATTTTGCCAAGAAACATGTTTCTGTTTTCATTATGTATGTAAAATTATCATGAGAAATTCCTCTTTACAAACATGGTAATATTTGCTTTAATTAGAACCCAGTTGCAACTGTGCTTGGTATTGCATGGAATTTTTTTTTACATATGTAAAACCAGTTTTGGAATAGTTACTAAGAAGTAAAAGTTTTTCTCTTCTGTGATTTTTTCCTCATATTTACTAATGGGACAAATAGTTACTAGGGTCTACAAAGCTGACTAGTAAAAGTTTTGCTCACTCTCTCAACTCTGAGGCACAGATATGCGACCTCAGACTGTTGAATCAGTTGGGTGAAATACAAAGGAGAAAAGCAAAAGGTAATCTGATTAGACAGACTTTTATTTTAAATTCTCCTTTACGTCTGTTTTTGTGAATATTGAATCAGCCACAAAGGCATTACATATTATCAGTCAATCATGGCATAAATTGTTCATTACAGAAACTGAACAGACATTAGCAGTTTCCCCATCCTCCCTATTTTTTGTCATTCTAAAATGCCTAATTTCTATCTATCATGAAAAAAATATATTTTAAAGGATACAGGACTACTAATGAAAACTACACATTTAATATAATGTGATTTGAACCTTTTGATTTCTTCTAATAAATAATCCATCTTACTGCGTTACATTACAGATCAGTTAGTAATATATATTGAGGAGATTAAATTAATTAGTTACATAAGTTTGTTAGGTTTCAAGACACGTTTTTATTAATGATGAATGTAATATAAATTAAATTCTATCAGTAGTGGTCTGCATTTTGTGTTAGCTTAAGTTATTTTAAAATAAATGTTTCACACCATGTCTGTCAAATTCACAGATAGAACTAAAACATTTTCAGATAGCTTTCAGTGGTCTAGAACATAATTTTTAAATACATGTATCATAATTGCAATTTCCAGAAAGCCTTTGAAGTAGTGTTCCCCCAGGCTTTCATATAGTGTGCAGCCTGGAAACCAAAGCTGTGCAATGAGTGATGCTGTTACCTGTGAGGATCTTGCATCATTTTTTTCATAGCAGTTGATTGGTACATAGCAGGTGAGGTCAGGAATGTGTAAAAACTTCCCCATGATTGATGCAAGTATTTTCTAAAAAGCTAGGACCTATACAAGTCCTTCCTTGTTATGCGTTGTTCTTTTGTATTGCTAATGAGTTGTATTATATTTTTTCTTCTGAAAAAATTTTGGGGAAGGTCACTGGTAATTGTGGCCCTATGTAGGGCTGCATATTTCTAAACATCCTGGACATCCTAAATATCCCTCTGAAGCAAAAGCTGATGTCTCACTAGCTTAGCTCCTGTTGTTTTACTGATAATATCCGAATGAAAGTGTATAAGTATTAACAAGTGTTTAAATATGGCAGGATTGATCATGGTGGAAAATCCTGTGAGCAAATGGGTGTCATTTAGTGAGAAAGATTTTAACTACATTCAGTAACCAGAGTACAGAATTCTAAGGACAATAATAAGGAAAAGCAGAATGCTACAGAGCTGCACATAAACCACTCTCCATCTTGTGGACTGAGCATCTGTTTTTGTAGAAAAATATTCTGCTAAATAAAATTGAGGATTTCCTACACTGGATATATATTGCAGATATGAATTATGAATGCATAGGCAAAGTTATTTATGGAATTACTGAAGTCTGGAAAGCTTGGCTTTGCAATTTTAAAGAGGGTATTTTTGGTTGGGTTTTTTATAGCACCAGTTTTCTAGGTGATGCATGCATATGGATTTACATGTAAGAGTTTAGCAATTTTAACATTTTGCAATTGTCACCTATTACTGAAGAAAGAGGCTGGAGAGTGCTAGAGTAGCCTAAATAAGAGGATAGTATGTTTTGGGTTTAGAGGTATATAAAATTAGAGAAATGGACTTATCCATCCAGTTGTCATGTGCTTTCAGGATCTGGTGACTGTATTTTCTGGCTGAAGTTTGTGATTAATTGGCAGAAAATGATTGGAGCAGGTTTTTTTAGGTCTAAATCCAAAGAAGTCCTGCAGTCCTGTACCCTATTTAAAGTTGGTAGGAGTGTAATAATTTATTTCAATCTGGAAAATTTTTACTTTAATTACTTTAAATAGAAAGAACTGGATATTCTTTGTTAGTTGCTTTGCAGATAAAGCAAGTAAATGTTGCCTGTGTTTTGGAACAGTTGGTAAACCAGATGCTCATATCAAATAAAAAATATCAATGAGCTCTATATAATTATGGCACAACCTTCTCACTTGCTATGAAGTCAATGCAAGTACTTTGCATTAACCAGTTAATGTGCCTGAAGGATTTTGAAGAGCTACTTAATGCTGATCATTAATAATATTGTACCCTATGTAATGTTTTACTGTATGCCAGAGATATGCATAGTTGGATAGTTGTGCCAAAACCTTGCCAAAACTGTAATTGCAGTAAAAGAAATAAACTGGCCAGATGCCTAGCAGTTATTAAAGACCTTGTTTAGTGTGTCACACTTGCAATAATTAAGAATTATTCAGAAGTGGCAAAAAAGAAAAGCGTATTTCCATATGTGTTGCCCAGTAAAATACAAGTTCTGGTAAGATTCAAATATTTAGAATATTGTTCAAAATGCATTAAAGATAATCATAGAATGTTTTTGGTTGGAAGGGACCTTAAAGATCATCTAGTTCCAACCCCCTTGCCATGGGCATGGCCACCTCCCACTAGACCAGGTTGCTCAGTGCTTCATCCAGCCTGGTCTTAAACACCTCCAGGGAGGGGGCATCCACAACCTCTCTGGGCAACCTGTTCCAGTGTCAATACTCTCTGACACATTTGAAGACAGCTGAGCATGGTGCCAGCCTGACATCATCATCTCTATCCCCACTGGAAACTTTCAGATATCCTTTTACATCATGCTGTTGCAAGAAGAATGACTACTAATTAAACAAGGCAGATGTAAGACCTTGAGAGGTCATGGGGGCCAAGAAACTGATGATATTTTGACAAAATTATTTATGTTTGTCACAACTATAAGCAAGCACTTTTTTTAAAAGTAACTAAGAAGTATGAAGAAGAATATTCTCTGAACTGTGAATAGACAATTTTTTTACAAAAAAAGATTTATAAATCTTTATTCAATATAAGTTGTCAATATTCTTATAGCTTCCCTTTCATAATTTATTTCCAACAGAATTTTTCAGTTTTCCATCAGATGATAGCAATACGGAGCTAATGCTAATATAATTTGACCTCATAGACCTTCTCCTGCAAAACATACCTGCCAATACAGTAAAATTGTTAGATTTCTTGGCTGGAACACCTTTATATTTGTTTCTGTTAGAACAAGCAGAAATCTTGATTTTAGTATGAGATGCTTAGTCATTCACTTACCATGGTTATTTAATCTAATAATGATGCTCTTTTCATGTTTTCCTGTTTGCTTAATTGAGGTCATTGCCTGTCAGTATGACTTACATAAAAATATAACATTGGTAATGGCATATAATGCATTTAGTGCAGATATACTGCAGATATACAAAGGTTATTGCCTTCAATAACAACAAAAAGTATAGAAACACTCAAAAATACTGCATGTTTCTGAGAGAATAAAATTGTAAAATCTGCATCTTCAGTCATCTTAACACATTATAGATTGGCATTTGAATGATATTCAATTTAATGCTGGAGAACAGCATATACAAACAATTTTAAAAATACACATTGTTCTAGACTATTTCCAATGCCTTTGAACTTGAAATATTGTACCATTATGAAAAAAAGGAAATGAGCAACAGAAAGGAGGAATTTCATGTGTCAGATCTTCAACATATAAATGCTTCATCATTACTGAGTGAAAAATCAGTGACATGACCAAGAAAGTAGTTTGATGAAATCTACTGTCCAAATCTTTGCCTGGAACATTTTTGCTGATTTTTATCATTTATGAACATTTTATTTTACGTGTGGTTTAGAAGTATCATGAAGCTAAAGCTTAGATTAGGCTGAAGTTAAGAAAATACACATATATAAGCAGAAGTTAAACTACTTTATAAAATTAAATGTAACAGCTTGTATGATTTTGTTTTACCTTATCATTGTGGTAGTCAGTTAAGTGTAGCTAGCTCAGCATCATGTAAATAATTGAAAAATTATGAATATTTTTCTCTGGACTGATATTTATTGTCTCAGATATATGAATGAATGATAATTTAGGATTCTTTCTGCACAAGGGGAGGGAAAAACCTTCCTTTATCATGGGCAGAGAAAATCCAGCAAGAA
>VZTY01031387.1:0-31204 GCA_013400935.1 Turnix velox
CCTTGGACAAATGAGATAGAAAAACTAATACTGACTATTCCAGTGGTATTTCTTTTTTCTCATCTGTTCACAATCCTCATGACAATAAATTCACCTGCAACCTAAGCCTTCTTTTTAATTTATTCCACAAGGCTTCCATGGAATTCCACTCCCCCATCACTACCTACCTCATCCCACCGAAGCTACTTCATTCCACCACAGCTTAAAAACGAAGCTTAAGCTTTTTCACAACCCAGTGCTGTGCAACAGTTTATTCCCTTAAAGAAACCTCTGCTTACTGTGCTTCCTACTGACACCACAGGGCACACATTCTTCCTCAAAACTCAGAGCAGGATTTCAGGCAGTTTTCCAAGTTTTTGGAATTGTCTATGCAGTGAACAGATCTGGATACACCAGAGCACAGGAATGCTTCGAGCAGGATGCAGCAGGGCCAGCCAAAGTGGATCTGACTTCCTACAGACCTGCTAAGGTCCCAGTCTCTTAATGAAATTTGCTTAACAAAAGCCTCAGCCGATCTTACAATGGCTCAATTCTTCTTCTGGAGGCTCAGGCAACTTAGAGATCAGCTCCACTCAGCTGGAGAAATTCAAGGGTGCAGGGAAGGAAAGGGTTTTTACAGCTTTCAAATCACAAATTTAAAAAAAAACCACCAACCAATAGGAGATACAGTAACAAGAAACTAACTGGAGAATTCTGTTTGGTTTTAATTAAAGAGTCTCCAAAAAACATCCACTCAATTTCCATCCCTATACATCCAAGCACGACTTCAAAACAAACTGGGGATGTTGCAGACACTTGTTCCCTTCATTGTAATGGACTCGTGACCTTTTTAACATTTTAAAGCCTTCTCAGGGAAGGGAGGAGGAAAAGTTGCCAAAGGGCAATTAACTCTTTCTAAATGAATTTTTGAAGATGCATTTAACAAAAGATAATCGTGTCACATCCCTGGGACAGACAACAGGGATTGTACCGGGCAGCCAAAAGCCAAGCCACTTACTTTCAGTCAAGCATGGGAAAGTGGCAAGATGAAAGTTTCAAAACCAAGAAGCTTTTTCAAAATGTAATGATTTTACTCTGTGCAGGTTTATTTGAAACTCTGGTTTTAAAATAATTACTTGAAGTCTGAATAAAAAGATATTTTGTCTGCTTAATCAACACAGGCAACATCTGGGATGAGGGGCAGTGGTTTTCAAGGAGAGCAGGGCAGGGTTAGATTTGACATTAGAAGGAAATTCTTCCATGAGGGTGGTGAAGCAGTGGGACAGGTTGCCTAGAGAAGTGGTGGAGGCCCCACTCCTGGAGACATTCAAGGCCAGGCTTGCTGAGATTCTGAGCAACCTCATCTAGTGCAGGATGTCCCTGCTCACTGCAGAGAGATTGGACTAGATGGCCTTTGAAGGTCCCTTCTAACTCCGTGGTTCTACTTAAGGAAAACAGAGGAGCCTTTCAGGCAATGCAATCCAGATCATGAAGGAGGAGAACTTCTTTAAATAGGTACAAGCACAGGCTGCTATTCACACAGCAGACTGGTGTTCTCCTTCCAAAAAGGGATTAAAAACCACAGCTTTTTCAAACTGCAAGCAAGGAGAATATAGGCTTGGAAATAACTTCTCCATTTAGCTTTCAGCACTCATCTGCTAGTTGCTGGAGCTGCTTTCCTGTAAGCTCTTTCCTAAACCTGCAGGATCAGGTTCTCTGGGATTGGCTTAACATGTTCCAGGTCCTGGTGCACTTCTCCTCCTTGTCTAGTACACACCAAAATGCTCCCTTTCTATCCAAATGATCCCAGTTCAGCCTCCACACCATGCAAATGGAGTGACGAAGTCTAATGATGCCTCACAGTGCCGGAAGGAGTTCATCTTCCCCCATAAAGAGGTGACCTTGCTCAGCACATGGTGGCTGTCTATAGAATCATTCAGCAGCCTGCTCCATTCTTCTACCTGATGGGGGGCCAGAAGTGATCCAAGAGTGGCCCCCCAGCTGGACGTGAAATCGTAAAGCAATTAATCAAAGCAGCTAAAAGGCAGAGCTGACAAGAGCCAGGCCGGCCACGTTATCTGTCAATATTGCTGTATTTATCATGGAAATCCAGCGGGGGCCCAGCCAGGCTGGGGTTTGTTTCCAAGCACCAGCAAACAGAAAAAGCTCTTGACATGTGTATGGCACTGCCTTCCTCCAGGCTTTCACAAGAAGAAAAGCTGCACCTACCCACCCTCTAGAGGAAAAAGCTGCAGGCATAGTTTGCAGGAAGTTCATCAAGCTCATAAAAGCTCACACTCCTCTGCTAAGAAGTGATGCCCATGACAAAAATCCTCTAGATGTTCTACAGAATATGCTGCAGAAATTGAACTGAGACACTTCCTCTGAGAAATTTCCCTCTTTTCCCCCTTCTCTAGGGGTAACATGGAGCTGGAAGCACAGCAGAAGTTACCTGGCCACATCACATCACCTGCAGATCAGCCTGGAGAAGAGAAGGCTCCAGGGGGACCTAATAGTAGCTTATTAATACCTGAAAGGAGTCTACAGAAAGGCTGGGGTAGGACTTTTTAATAGGAGATGTGATGGAAGGACTAGGAGTTAATGGATGTAAATTGGAAGAGGGGAGATTTAGGCTGCAGAGTAGAAAGAAGTTCTTTACTGTGAGGGTGGTGAGACACTGGGACAGGCTGCCCAGAGAGGTTGTGGATGCCCCCTCAATCCCTGGAGGTGTTTAAGGCCAGGCTGGATGAGGCACTGAGCAACCTGGTCTAGTGGGAGGTGTCCCTGCCCATGGCAGTGGGGTTGGAACTAGATAATCTTTAAGGTTTCTTCCAACCCAAACCATTCTATGATTCTATGATCACCTGGGGGCTCAGGTGCAACCTCAGGGACCAAGCTCTGTGTGCAAAGGGGATTTGATCAGATTATACAGAGAGGGCTACCTGCCAAGTTCTATATCACAGGGGGAAAAAATAAACAAAGGCTTGAAAAAAAAAAAAAAAGTAGAAATTGCTCAGAAACTATAAGGAGGGAGCAAAGATTTTGCATTTGGTGGTCACAAACACTCACTAAACATGCCCCCTTCTCCCCTAGGCTGCTCCACAAGCAATGGGAGAGGAAACAGAAGAACCATGTGCCCTCCATGAACACACTGAGTGTGGCACATCCAGCCCAGCCCAAAAGGCACCGCTACAGCCATCACTCACTTGACAAAAGTGAAGGCTGCAATAGATTAAGAGAACAGGCACTGTGAGAACACCGATTACAAGGTGGTATTAGAAAGCCACAAGCACTCAAATCACCATACAACTAGTAATTAGTCACTCCAGAAAGCTTCTGATCAGGCTGGGTAAGAATCCCTGTTTGGCTGTTGTGGAAACAAATGTAAAAAGCTCCCTTTCTGCCCCACAGCGAGCCCGTGCCATGCCTTGCACTTGAATGCTAGGGCATCCAACGCTGCTACCTGCATTTATCTTTTCACAGTGCTCACACAGTCACAAATGCTCCACTTCAGTGCCCTGCTGAACAACAAGTGACCTTTCCTGATCCTTTATTAAAGGATGACTAATGGATACAGCAATAAAGTTTCATTATGATTTGATTTTTCAATACATCTAAACTCTCATTCACAGGCTTAGAATTCATTTTGCTCAATCCTTTGCCCAGCTGGACTGGTTGGTGAGATCAGGCACAGTCACCCTGCAATTCACAGAATGGTTTGGGTAGGAAGGGACCTTAAAGATCATCTAGTTCCAACTCTCCTACCATGGGTAGGGACATCTCCCACCAGACCAGGTTGCTCAATACCTCATCCAGCCTGGCCTTAAACACCTCCAGGGGTTCAGGGGGCATCCACAACCTCTCTGGGCAACCCATTCCAGTGTCTCACAATGATAAAAGCAGCTGGTTTTTCATTTGGAAAAAAAGTTCTCATGCTTGTGAACAGCTTCACAACAAAAGAAAACACCAGAAAATAATAAGACACACTGCTGATGTGCCTGTGTCCCATATTTCTGTCCCTTGCCACACAGTTAGGCAGCAGTTTGGGTTGCCACAGGGATCAGACCCACGGAATGGAACAAGCAAAGGTGCAGGAGGAGAAAAAAGGGGTTGGAAGGCTCACTGCAAGCTCACCCTACCCAGCAGGAGAGCAGGAAACATCGCTGAAACAGGGCACAATGCCCTCAAGTCTCTGCCTCCTTTACTGCTGCTCCTATTCTATTCACCTCAGCTCTCCTGAGGCTAAAAGCCAACTGCAATTACTTAAATACTAGTTAAGGTGTACGTCATTCTTCTTGAAATAAGCAGAGGGAGAAACTAAATGCAGCTCCTTCAATATGTCAGTGTATTAACTGTGAAGCATCAAGATGATTCAGAGCAATAGAGCTTTTCTTTTCCTGTCCCTAATTTAAGCACTGTCACGAACCAAGGCATAGCTCATGGACTCATAGAATGGTTTGGGTTGGAAGGGACCTTAAAGATCATCTAGTTCCAATCCCATGGGCAGGGATACCTCCCACTACACCAAGTTGGTCAATGCCCCATCCAGGCTGGTCTTAAATACCCTCATGGAGGAGGCACTCACAACCTCTCTGGACAACCTGTTCCAGTGTCTCATCACCTTCATGCTCTATGACAAACTGATGCTCTCTTGGGGGGTACATTGTTTTTTAAGAGGAAGACTAGACAACTAACTCCTTGCTCACCTCACTAGCATGGATTCAACAGCTAAGGCAGCTAAGAGGACTCCATGGGAGTGAACACACTCATCTGGGTGAGCTGAGGCACACCAGCCTCCACCATGCAGGTTCAGACATGGACAAACCCTCCACCTTCCCTTCATTCATCAGACACTTCAGGTATGTGGCTGGAAGCAGCTATTACCACATTCACAGACGATTCATTTTATCACATGGCACTCACAGAAATCCAAACATGATGAAATGACTGCTCTGCTTGGCCCTGATAAACTGTCCTTTACACAAATTCCTTATAAAAAGAAGCCACAAATGAACCTGCCTTTTCTCAGCCAGCTGCTTGTTATAACAAGCTTACTTGACAGCTCTGCATGAAGAGCCTCTCTCACATATTGTGAAGGAGGGCCTGGAGAGTACAATTATGAGTGAGAGCACCACAAAGAAAACAACCAAACGCTTAAGGCTTATTCCTAACGCTGCATTCACTGGCCACTAAATACCTGCAATTACAGAAAACTCCAAAGCTTCACTGTCAGGCAGCAAGAACACAACCACCACGCAAGGAAAAGACTGGAAGCTGCAATATTTCATGGCACTGGACCCACCTTTGCCTATAACAAGGCCACATTTATCAGCTGGCACCGTGTAGGTTATTTCCTGCATCCCCCCAGGGGTTCCCATGCTCCAGTCCCCACGGCCACGACCTCTTCCTCGGGCAACAGCCAAACTTCCAAAGCCATCTCGTTCCTTGGAAAGGAAAAAGAAATAAAATTGTATCAATATGAGGTTTTTTCCTGGCCCAAATGCACATTAAAACCAAAATAAAGCAAGGTAAGTTAAACTGCATTCTAATCAATGGCACTGAATTAAGATATTCTGGGACTTTGGCTTCATATTCAGGATTTTGAAGCACTTTAAAGAAATGCCAAGTAATGTAGGTTGTTAGTTGTTTTCCTGACTAAGGAAGATATTTATATTTTTTAAATGCATGTCTTTGTATCTGCTGAAATAAACCTATAAACAAGCATCAACTACTAAAGGCCTTTTAGTTTGTGATGGGGGCTTATCTTAGAGCAACCAATAGATCTTGGCACTGACATGCACACAGAAGTTGCTTCCAAACCCTTTCAAGTGTCACTCTTCAAAGAATGCAGGAATTACTCAGCTGAAAAAGACATTTTCCAAAACTTATAAAGGAAGCTTTAAAGTTAAAAGACACTTAGAGGACATAACTATTTTGGATAACTGGTCTCACCAAAAAAGGCCATTGGCTGTCAGAGATAGATCTCAAAATCTAAGTAGATTATTAAAAAAAAATATGAGATCAAGTATCAAAAGCTGATCTCAACAAGAAGAGGTATCAAGATCTACCCCTGACTAGGAAATTGTGCTCAGGTGTCTGGCCTAAATTCTCATAATACAAAGACTTAATACTTAAGAATAATTAGTGGGAAGTGTCCATGCCCATGGCAGGGGGTTTGGAACTAGATGATCTTTAAGGTCCCTTCCAACCCAAACCATTCCATGATTCTAATTAAACACTAAAGATGAATGTGAAGATACAATGAAGTCTCAAAATACCACCCCAGAACAGCAGAATAGATGTCACAAAGTGCTCAATCACTTCAAATAGCATTAAAAATACAAATAAAAATTAAATTCAGCAGTTCTGTCCTGTGCAGCACCATGTGTGTGTGCCCGACCAGAGGGAAAATTTACCATGCTCTTCTTTGGATGGTGGCACCCATCCCCACAGCTGCATGCATGCAACTAGGTTCCCACACAAGATCTCCTCTCCCAGAAGTCTCCAGAACCCACCTGTGCTGTGAGAATGAGCTCGCTGATGATGTGTGCTGCATGCTGACACCTATCAGGAAGCCCCATGACCTGTGCGACTCTTTCAGAACTAATCCCATCATCTGTGGAGAGAGGTGGCAAAGGCTAAATTAAAAAGGAGAAAACATCCACCCACCACCAGAAGTTTCCTTCTAGCACCACCAGGGCTGGCAGAATTTTCACGTAACAAGAGCTAGCCCAAGAGCTTCTCCCCTCCTCCTTCAGCCCCTCTTCCATGGACTGAAAGAAGACAAAACCCAACCCATGCTGCAGAGGAAACAACACTTTGAAACCTTAAAAAGCCATTTAAAGAGATTGATATCATTTTAAGAGGACAAAGGCAACTTTGATAGGTGATCAGACAGCCAAGGACCCAGAGAAAGTTACTTGAAATTAATCAACTCCTGATCCCAAAGGCTTTATTGTCCTGAAAGAGAGCTCTTTAACAAAGTGTTTTTGTTATTGTTGTGTTTATCCACATTATTACCACTCCAGACATGACTGTTGTGACATCTAATGTCTACAAACGTGCTGTACTCTCTGAAAAAGACAAGGTGCATGAGGAAGCTGCACATTTAAACAGGTTTCAGAAGGAGAGACAAAGCACTTTTAAATTGGGAAAGCCTAACTGCTGCAAACCTCAGAGCAGATTCCCTTCAGCCATCCCAGACTGGAACACCCTGGTCAGAAAGTAAACAGCTTTCCATCCTCTCACAAACCTGGTTTAAATTGAATCCTAACTCCAGCATCATTCTGAATCTTTTTGATCATTTCTCCATTTCTTCCTATCACAATTCCAACAGCAAACCTGGGCACAGAGACCTGATGGGAAAGGCAAAGCAGTGTGAAAGCTCAGAGAACTAGACTGAATTTTACAAGGAGATGCTCTTCACTACGAGGATGGGGCCACAACAAGGAAGCTCCAGGCTATAGAACCACATATCCCTTAAGAAAAAACAAACAAGTGGCCACAAATTCCTTCCCCAGTAAATGAGCTCTGCACTACAAGAATGCAGCTTCAAAAGACAATTTAAAGAATTGCCATCTGGGGAGTCCATGAGAACTCCTCCTCCTCACAGCCAGATTTGCTCTTCTGGCAACAGAACACAAAGGCATTTGACAATAAACTTACAGGTTACATGTGCAGTTGGGACGACTTCCCCCCACTACCCATCCCACAGGGAGGTTAGCAGAGTAGTCATGAAGAAAACATACCTCTATGCTGCCTCCTCCCATTCTAGAACTGAAATCATTGCGTACGCCTCGGAAGTCTGCCTGATCTTTCTCTCGGATGATCTCCAGTACCATTTCCCTCGCTTGCTACATGGGGAAAGAAGTTACAGTTAGCTTGAAAGTGACTCTGCTTGCCATCTTGGTGTCTTGGGACCTCAGCATTGGCTTCAGGCAAAGCGACCTCCCATCTGCTCAACACAAACAGCATTCTGATTTACAACTCCTTTTACCACGCTCAATGGAGATCTGGTCTTGATGGCATCTTCCACGTCTGCCAAGTGCACAAGGTGCCTGTTTCTTGGGCGCAGTCACTTCCTCAAGTCTTTCCAAAAGGCTCTTTAGCTATTAAAAATATTTTTCTTTTTTTCCTTCTGTTTCTAAGATAAAAAAGCCCCTTTCCTACTGGGTAGAGCTCAAACCAGTTGAGTAAGGTAGAAGCTGTGGAGAGCATGTCCCAAGGAGGCAACTGGGCAGTAGTGAGGGCTTACTGACATTCAGAGAGGTTAAGCCCAAGTCTCCAGCAATCCAGCAAGACATTTTCTGAGCCAAATGAACATTCTTCCTACCTACTTACAGCCCTCAAGGCCATTCACAGGCTCACAAGTAGCCCAGATAGCAAAAATGTACCTCAGAAATAAGACAGCAGTAGTCCTCTAAAAAAACCTTAAGTTTTTCATCCCTCATCCTTTGTTTCCATGTAACACCAGTTGAGTCTTTGATTTTTTGGTTCTATTTCCAAGTCTGAGAGAAGCTGGTCAATCTGCCACCATTCTCATTTTAAAGTATTTTCCATGCCCTCATGGTATTTTTTTTTAATATAAGACATCTCAGAGACGCCAGGATAGAAATTAGGATACAGGGATTTTATGGAGTAGGAAACACTGCTGCAGCATCCAAAGAATCCCACCAAACCCAAGGAACCACCAAGCTTCTTAAGTGCCTTCTAAGCATGCTCAACTTCTTTAAGTGCCTCAAAAATCTTCCAGCCTAAGCAGTCTCCACGACTGCTTGGCATGATTTACAGCACAGAAAATGTGACAACAGCAAATCTTGCAAGGCAGAAGAAACCACCTGGGAAGCAGCATCTCTTAAGGCATGATCTGGTAAAATCCTTTTTGCATATCTGTACCTTCACAATTAGTAAGAATTAAAAACAAAACAACAAAATACCAACCCCACATTTAAATCTAAAAGCACACCTGCAATAAAAGGATTGAAAAATACAACCCAAAACATGATGTACCTGAGCAACACCAACTGCAGTGCTTTACCACTAGGGAGATCCTATGAAAGAGAACTATTTTTATTAGAGACAGGAATGCTAAGCTAGATTTAAGTTCTTAGGAAGGTATGAAAAGCACTTGCTGAGAAGTGGAATGTGCCACAGCTAAGCTTTAATTCTTTAATTCAAGCATTCCCATCATGCTGGAATCTTCCAGGCTCCAGCTGATCATAGGTTCTCAACTCTGACCCGCAGGTATGAGCACATCTGTGGAACCCTGACACAAGGAGACTGAGGTACCAACATTAAGCAAACCCCTTGGTTTCAGGAGTTGTCATGGGATATTTTTGTTAATTACCTGCGTCAATTGGCTGTCTGAGATAATGAACCCTCCACAAAAGTCTCTCAAATGTGTGGTTAAGTTAGTCGCTAAGAACCCCCTTGCTCAAGTAATGTAGAGTTATGTTTTATTGTTTCATAAGCTGGAAAGCATTTTAAAGTTAATTTCCCCAAACCCTCCTCTTCATATCTAATATCTGTGAGAAGTGAGAGCTCCCAGGTCATGCTGTAAAAAAAAAAATAAAAAATCAACACTCCCTAGTCTGGTGTTTTAACTTGTTCTACTCAAACTTCAGCCTTAGAGAACAAACAAAACCTGGAGGGATCATTACATTTATTGGATTTGACTGCCACAAATATGTTAAGTTTCAGTTTCTCCCCAGTTCTCTAGGGCAGCTGCTTACTTGTGTTACATACCTGCACTTTAAATGCATCTCCAGTAATCCTGAGAGGTTTATCTGCTCCCGTGGGCAAGGGACCATCTTGGATCATGATCATCTTCACCCCCGTTCGCTCCTGAAGGAAAAGCAGAAAGCACTTTGCTAAGCAAAGCCCCTAAAGCAAGGGACCACATTTTGTTTAATAAACATCATGTAGGTCAAATCAGCAACTTCAGATCCTCATGGGTACTCAAAACACAAATTTAGTCACAGCCCTTGAGTACAAAGGCTGCTATGTGTGCTAGCCCTGTGCTACTCTCAAACAGCTGCAAAATGAGAACCCCTCTACCTCAACAACTGATTTTTCCAACCGATTTTTCAACCCTTACCAAAAATTGTAGCTCATTGCATAAAAGAAATGACCAGCCTTAGAACTACTGGTGAGAGAGGCCTGATCGGGGCACTCAAAAACTACATTTTTGGCCTAGAGATGCTTTTCTGAAAACCTCAGGTCTTTAAAAGACTTGTAGCAGATGGAGATATAAAGGTTTTCTATGAACACAGAATTATACATAACACAGCACTTAATTAGAAAGGGGGTGGGGTGAGGAAAAAAAAAGCAGACATACACCAGTTTTATCACAGATTTAAAAAAAAAGAAACTATAGCAGCAGACTAGAAACAATGGATGTAANGTAAAAGAGAAGCACAGTACTCTACAACAGCATGGCTGGCACTAAAAACTATAGCAGTAGACTAGAAACAGTGGATGTAAATCTAAAAACAATGGATGTAAATTGGAAGGGGGTAGATTTAGACTTGACATAAGAAAGAAATTCTTTACAGTGAGGGGGGTGAAGCACTGGAACAGGTTGCCCAGAGAGGTTGTGGATGCCCCCTCTCTGGAGGTGTTCAAGACCAGGCTGGACAAGGCACTGAGCAGCCTGATCTAGTGGGAGGTGTCCTTGCCTATGGCAGGGGGGTTGGAACTCGATCTTTAAGGTCCCTTCCAACCCAAACTATTCTATGATTCTATGACAAGAGAATTTTATATGCCCTCCTAAACAGCACACACCAAATATTATCTAAAGCATGTGAGTTTCTTCCACAGCTCTGGCACAACTTCAAACTAGGGCCCAAACTGATTTCTTTTTGTTAACACAAGGCAGGGTTTGAGTCCAGCTCTCCAGAAGGCAGAAGGTTGTAGAAGGTTAGAGCATTTAAAGGCTCTCCATATTTCAGCCCGCTCTGAGAAGCTGCAGTAGGGAAGAGAGAGCCCTCCAAGTGAAAATGCATCTGGCGCACCTGCAACTGCTTTATTGTTTCACCTCCTTTGCCGATGACCAGCCCCACTTTGGATGCCGGGATGAGGATCTCCTGAATGGTGCTGTTGCCATCCACATCGTTGTGAAAGCCAGGTCCGTTCCGACAGCGATCTACAATCTGCCCCAGCAGCCGTTTTGCTTGTCTTTGGGAAAGAATTGAAGGGGAAACAACCATTAGACTACATTGTCCCACCTGGTTGAGAGACCCAGGAACCATTGAAATGGGAGAGGAGAAGTAGTGAAATGATGGAGGAAGTCACAGTTAGCACAATGTTCTCTTGGTTAACTTTCTTTTTTTTTCTTTTGTGTTTTTTTTAATTTTATTTTTTTTAATCTGATGCAAGTTTTCCCCTATCATGATTTACATACAAGCAATCTGATTTTTGAAAGGGGAAGAGAGAAGGAAGAGCTCTTTGGAAGTTAAGGATAACAGTCCACCTATAATATGTAGATGCTCATTCTAAATGAATGAACTCTATGCTCTACACTCCTCTAAACTTTTTTTTTAATGAATATATACAATATTTGGAATGACTCGATCCCTTTTCTTTTTGGTCAAGGCAAAAACCACATACCACCCTGATACTAACACAGCACCTTGGTTAACCACTCTCTGATCAGTCTTGCTCTTCCTCTTACCAGCAGCACCAGAACACTCTAACACTGTTCTAACACAGCACCTGCCTCAAGTTGGAGATGCTGAAGCTACACCATGAAGCGAGGCAAGGATATTGCAGCAGCAACCAGTGAAAGACTGGGTGGTTCTACTCCTGGTGAGAAGAGACAGACACAAAGTAGCATTTGGGAGGTTACAGATACAGTCTCTGAAATATTTAGCACGTCAGAGGTAGCTGAGAAGGGTTCCCTTCACCCTGATGGCTCCTGGTATTCTGCCCTGCTACAATAACCCTTCTCAAAGTACACAGAAGAAAGGCATTGGTTCCCTATTCAATTTAAAATAGTGACTTTCCCTCCTTCCACTTCATCCCAAGCCATACGAGACACCCTATGAGGACTGTCTTCTCTCTGGAGGTCTGAAGAAATAGCACAAATCCCTCCCTCAGCAACAGACAACTGCCCAAGGCAGCTCAGGAGGGGGTGATCTGAGGCTGCACACATATTAGAGCACTGCTTCCTTTTGACTTTCCTCATAGGGCAAGTGGAATTTGTGGAAAACCACTTCTAATATCCTGGAAGAGTCTTAAGAGGTCCTATTCATCTACCTTTTTATTCTGCATAAAGTTCTTCTAGTGACAACATAGGAACTATGAAAAAAGCCTGACATACAGATTGGTTTCCTCGCTTCACTTTCTTCAAGTACCCTGAAAAAACAGTTCAAACACACTTAACAAGAATTTTAGCACAAAAGTAAATTAAATTTTGCCTAATTCCATATCCTCAGAACCACACTGTGCTTCACAAATTGAGTATTTTCACTTTTCTTTTTCTCCTTTTATTTAGAAGACAGCCTTGGATATGACTCCAATTTAACTGCTCATTTCAGAACCATGAAGTCTTAACTACACCTCTCTCCCAATTTCCCCCAACTGCATCTCATCAGGCTTCCCAGCTTTTTAATATTTTGCTCTTGTTCTGAAAATATCATTTGCTAAAGGAGGGGAAAAGCACTTCAATATCAGCAAGAATACATTGCCTGCCCCATAATGTGAGCTTGCCAATTATATTTATTCTGGCTCACTGCTTGCAGTATTTTAGTGGAATAAGGAGATTTAAGTACCCTTAGATCTCTTAGGAATGGAAGAATGATGAGAGTCTTCTCTTTAGAGAGACAGTTTGTGCACCCATGTATTTTTTTCACTATCAAATGCAACTCAAAGATTTTCAGATGGATTTTAAAAAACCCACCTACCCAAAGGCTGGGGAGAGAAAGAGCAGCTCCATATGTTAAGTGTGTTCCTGTAAGCCTGAGGATCCTGGATCCAGTTCCAGCAGGAGGTCCTCAACTGGTTTGTGAGAGTCTCAAACTCAGCTCCTGGGAAGGGGGAGGGAGGAAACACTGTCCCTAAAGTTTCTATAGGCCTAAAGAGTAGAAATCCCTGCTGGTGGCCACGTGTCTCTACCATGCAGGGATCAGAATTCAAGACTTTGGTTTAGCTCTTTGCTTCTTGTTGGCAGCGATGCAGAAGCAAGCACACTCGTGGGCTTTATGCTGCTCTGCAACAACATCAACACCTCCAGAATATTCTGGAGTGGCACCAACAGGCTTTGGAGGCCTCATGCAGCCCTTCTTCAGCTGGAAGGATCATCATCTCAATAGGAATGGGGAAGCAAAGGGGAGAAGAGAGTATCCTGCAAGCTGCAGTTAGAAAACTGCATCCTAGGTGCCCTAAGAGCAACCTTGCCCTGCGGAGGGGAATTCCATGGAAATTTTCCCAGAGGTGCACAGTTTAAAGTCCCAGACCAAGAGGTTCTATGCTCCAGAGACCCTCAAATTTCTCTAGGCCAACATCTGTTGGTGTGGCTGACCACAGAGCACAGCATTAAGGAGAAAAAGAGAGAAGGAGACAGGAGAGAAATTAAATCAGAACTCACTCAATGCTCTCTGGTGTCCCAGTGAGTACACAGGGTCTTTCAGGCATCCCACCACCATCTACAAGGGGAACAAGAAAAAAACTGTAAATATATGGAATTAAAAAACATGGCAGCTATTTCAGTAACTGTCAAACATCCCCCAATAGAAATAGAAATATCCCTCCCTCCCCAATACAAAGCATATTAATGAATTCAAAGACATTTAGGCTCGACATATTTTAAATTATTTGCTGGATGCTTGCATTCTTTTACAGCCTTCCCCTCCACTTAGAGGGAAGGGTAAGAACTTAAGATTATATTCAGCAGCAGCCTCTGTAGCACAGCCTCTCCCCAAAGCAAAAGGCACCAGCACAAAGCAAAAAGATGCTCCCATTCCTTCAATGGGAACACAGAGAACTGCAATCATCTTTCTGAAATGTGTTGTCAGGAGCTGGAGTTAATTGCAGACAAATTGGGTCCACTGAGCGGTACCACCAGTAAAAAAACCTCAGTGGCTACAATTTGGTTCCAAGCACAACATGGATTGTCCATTTGGACTGCAGCCATTTGTTAAAGACAATTCCTTAATGGTTTCATTTCCCCAACCACCTGACAAACCTGTTTTCTACCCTACACAGGAGGTCTCAAGTCCTACAAGAGCTCTGCCACTAGTGTTAGCCCAGTTGTTAACGCTGATAAACGTCACCAGAAACAATGGACACAGCATCCTTCAACATCAAAACCTGCTCATCCACCATCCAAAGAGGCTCTTACCTGGAGCAATTTGAATTTTGCAGCCAGACTCTGCCTGAATCCTTGAGATCTGTTCACCTCCCCTGCCGATTACTGAAATGAGTTCAACAAGCGTCAGAACACACCATTTTCCTGAGTAACTGCACAGCACCTTCCCCCTTTTACTCGAGCTGTAGCTATCCATAAAGGAACAGCTGGGCTCCAGGATTGCAGAAGAGGCATCCACAGCATGACCAAATTTACCATAAGAGAATAAAAATAACATTAAGACACTGCTGAAAGTTATTCTGTCCACTTGGGGAAAAAAAAAAATCCCACACAAAACAAACTAAAAAAGCCTGTCTTGTAGTGGAATGGAAATACACAGTATGCAAGTGAAAAAGGCATTAGCTTGAGTGCTGCTAGAAGAGGACATCTTGTTCAGCCTGAGCAAATAAAGCAGTTGTTTTTGCTAAAAAAGGCAAAGAGTTTTGCCCTTTTTACTTTAAAATTCATTTTACTACCTCAAAGGAAATTTTACTGCTTACAAAGGACCTGCTATTTGGCTGGGATGCACTCGGATAAAACTGCCATGTAATGAAATGGTCTGTCAAACCTTAAGTGAAAACAAATATCCATCTCCCCTAACTCTTGCTTGTTTCACAGCGAGACATATCAGGGAGGTACTACATGCTGATCATCATTCATATCCTTCCCAGACTCCAAAAAAGAGCAAAAATGTCAAATCAAATGGGGATGTTTGGCTCAGGAAGCATCTCTCAGATATAGATTTTCCACCTTCCTGCTTCTGTCTGCCCCTGAACCAGGACAGATTCAACACACAGATGATGCACCAACAGAGCATGCAAGCTCCTCTCACAGAGCTAAAGCATCCCTTGGACATCCCCTCCACCCCAACATGATAAATGAAAGGGTCTGGCAGGAGAAGAGTGAGAGTTTCCCCTGAATGAATCAAAGTTTCAGTTTTATAGTGTCTTTAGAGTTGGGACAAAAGTTGACACACTAAGGAGTAATTAACACGGCCTGTTATTCCCCTTTTTACTCCCCATATATCAAATTGGAAGAGACACAACAATCTAGCAGTGGAAGAGTCTGTGTAGTCACTGTAATAGCACATCAGCAGGAGGTGCCATTGAAAGGAAGAGTAATGATCATCAAGAGGGGAAAAAAATTAGGATCAAGCTTGAAAGGGAAAACAGCATCAGGAATGCAAATCTAGGACAAATTCTCTTCTGAACACTGAATGTTTGTTGTGTCTCCCCTGCAGCAAATGTGTAAGACTTCAAATTCTGTTTAACTTGTCTTGAGTCAAATCTTATTTTCACATTTAAATATTGTTTTCCTCCCTCAGCTCTCAGTTTTGCATATTCCAAGAAGGGAATAGGATTCAGAGAGGGGAAATCAAATAATTTTTCACTTGTCATACACTGTTCTGGTGGCAATTTAAAGGACAGAATCACTAAAGCTTCCAGTAACTTGTATTTCACAGCCTTGTTCTTACTGCTGGGACACCAGGATCTTCCATGCAGTTTACAGCCTTGTTTTAAACACAGAATATCTGGTCCCCCATGACAGCACTAGACACAACAGTGTAAGCACAAAATCTTACAAGCACCCCAGGATAAACAGCACTCTTGCACAGAAAACACATCAAAAAACATATCAAAAGCATCCAAGGTACTTACTAAATCCAACCATTTTATCAGGCACTTTGAACTCTTCTGTCATTACAGCCCTAAAAATCAAAGAAAAAAAAAATCAACTAGTCATTACAAAGAAGAAATTGGAAGACAACCACATCCCTGTCATGGAAATCAGGCACAGTTCATAGGGCTCCTGCATACATAGTCCATTTGTTTTGGAAGGGACCTCTTGTGGTCACCTAATTTCTCCTGTGCTGGACCTATGTCCAAAAAACTCTCCACTGTCTTCAGACAGCAGAACCCCTTTCTGGCATTCTTGATCCATTCATATTTAATGGACTAATGGCATATTTTCTTTCATATTTAGCCTAGACCTTCCAAGCCACAGTCTCTGCCTATTACTTTTGGGTATGCTCTTGCCAAGAGACACTAACCAAAGCCAATTCAGATACAAATACCCCTTCTCCAATTCAGATTTTTTTTTATTGCTTGCCTGTCCTTATCATTCTTATCCTTGGAGTTCATAAAAGCTGTCTACAAGTATCCTTTGAGGCTGTATTATCTCAAGACTTCCCTACCTATTGCTCTTTGGACTTTTAAAATGTGCTTCTGCCTCAAAACACAGCAACCAAAGCAATTTCCCAAGACCCAGCCATAGTTAAGTACAAAGGAATAATCTTTGATGGATTTTTGCTTTGGCATTTCTGTCTCACAGAAAATACTACACAATGAATATAGAATTTGCAAACTCAATTTATTTAGAAGTATTATCTTCTATTTGATCTGTTCAGCAACCTCAAAAGCAATGAAACATCTGCATAACAGTTCCAGTACAGGTTTTGCAGTGAGGTATATTAAAATCTTGCTCTTTTTGCTTTTGATAATTTAAAGAAGGTATAAAATACACATTAGATTTCACCAGCTAACCTGTAGATAAATTACTATAGGCTGTCCTGAGGCTCACCAGTAGAGATGCAAACCCAAACACTGCCATCCATACCCACAACACACCAGCAGGTTCAGGCTCTCCCCTTATTATTCCAAACAGGACAGGAAAGTCCTTAATAGAAACCTAAGAACTTCCTTTTTGTATAGGATGCTAAGATAATTTACACTTAGTCTTTTAAAAAAAATTATATATTTGACAAAGGTGTCATTGTCATTTCATGTTACATGAGACCAAAAAAAATTTTTTTAAGATTATTTTTTTAAATCTATCTGCCCATTAAATATTTTCAACTTTTGTCAAAATGCCAGAGCTTGTTTCACTTTTTCTTTCTCCCTCCTGGGCAGAGGAAGGAAGAGGAGAAAGAATTTATTCTTCTCAATCCTGCAGATTTGCAAGGATCAAATCTAAGTTTCACATCAACTCTTCTTCAACAAAACAACCTTAAAGGGTTAGCTAAAATCCCAGCCTGAAGAAAACCTAAGCTGCCAGTTTCTCCACATTCTCAACCCCGACTTCCTAACACCACTACAGATGGTGGATCAATAAACAATTAGAATTGATCAATAAATAATAAACATAACCCACTGCTTACCTTTGATGTACCAAGGCCCCTAACTGGTTACCTACTGTGGCAGAGAGAGAAAAAAGGGAAAAAAAATCAAAGCATTAGCACGGATAAACTAACTTCATCCCTATAGAAAGAGTTCTTACCATTTCATCAAAAAAAGAAAGAAAAGCAAAACAGTAATTTAGGTTCAGTGGCTGAAATGAATGCGTTATGTGGTATAAAACAGGAGGGGATTTCTTGATCAGCACACACCATAACGCAGTGTCCAGCTGAACACAGGATAGAGAATTGATCCGTGTCTCCCCATGCTGAGAGTCATGGGAGAAAATCCTGCCTGCCCAAATCCAAATCCCTGCAACTAACCTCCCTCCCTTCCCAAATTAAACCCAAAGTAGTTAAAAAGCAAAAAAAAAAGGGGGGGGAAGGCTAGGGGGAAGGAAGGGGGAGAAAAGATGTTTCAAGCAGACTGGCAAGTACTAAGGAATAAAAGCTGAGCAGGCTCAGAGCTTTGGTCTAGGCAAAAAGCATTTAGCACTTGCACATACTTCTCTCTGTGTCTCTTATCTGTGCTCCATGGAGCCCACCTACACGGAGACCTGTTAAAGGAATAGGTCTGTTAATAGGTCGTGGCACCCAAACAATATTTGAGATCCAAAAAAAAAAAAAAGCCCACCACTTTTTCCTGAATATACACATTCCAGGCATAACTGGGATGTTAGCTTGGGTCTATTTATGATGAGCTGTTATCTCCACAGCTGACAGCCCTCAAAACAGATTTCTCCCCCCTCAAACACTCACAGATTAGATCTTTCTTCAAAAAAAAAAAACAAAAAACAACTCCACACATTAATGGGGAAAATATCATTAGATCAACTCATGCAAAGTGGGAACACATGCCCTGCTGGGCTTCCTACTGGACTTTGCCTGCAGCAAAGCAGCTAAAAACCAGACCATTTGGTCCTAACAACCAGTTGAAAGATTATATTGCATGGCTGGAGGGCAGGAGTAGCGAAACAAATGAACCCAGCCAACATGTGAGCCGTGATAATAGACAAAAGTTTCAAACTACCTTGCAGAGACCTGCACATTCTTTGACCTGAAATAAATCAGCAATCAGCTGGCACGTTTAAAAAGCGGATGCGCCCCACACTCTCTAAATCCAGTGGAAAAAAATCCACATTAAGTTTGTGGTCAAACACTTCACTCAAATAAAACAGACAAAGAGAGTCAATACCGAGTTTTTGCTGCATGACAGTACCTACAGGACTAAAAAATCGACAGCATATATATTTTATTACTCTCCTCAGCTCAGTGATAAAGGCAACCGCTGCGTTATTGACTCCAGCAGATTTGTCTTTGCATATTCTCACTCTGAATTTAAAAAGCTCCCATTTGATAACTATCAATACTGCAGCTGGAAAAGATGGGTGATGTAATGGGGAATATTTACACTCGCTGATAAGCTACTACTGCAGAACTGAGCAAATAAAGCCAAACAAATCCAGGATCTCATCATCTCGCCCCAAAGTGCGGTCCAAATATATAATTACTAAATGCAATAGGTCTGGTGGCTACTGATGTAGTAGGGGATTGCACTTTCAAGGCACCAAGCCACTCCTCACCCCAAGACGCCAGAAAAAGTGGTCTTAACACTACAAGGCTATATTTAAATATCCACTTTGCATTTCAATTGGCCGTAACAGCTCTCTTAGCAGTCTCTTCTGCTGCAGCCGCAGCCGAGGAATTACAAGACAGATACAAATCCTATAATCAACTGCTGAAGTTCACGCGAGGAATGGAAGGAGCCTTCATTTTGTAACACAATCCTACACTTGAAAGAGACAACTTCTTAGGGGGAAGCAGCACAAGAAGTCAGGGAAATAATGCAATAGATGTACGTGACATCAGGTCTCCAAGCCCTTCCAAGTACTGCACAAACACAGGCAGCCATTCACCACCTCGGGCAGATATCAGCCCTACTGTGTATTTAGTGTATAAATTAGCTTTTAAAAAAAGATTAAGCTACCAGTAACTTCTATCATGATCGTTCCTTCCTCATTTCCCAGATAACTTCGACAAGAGCTGAGACAGAAGGCAGATAGAGAGAACTGGGAGTAATTCACTTAAAGCCTGTTATGATTTTTGTTTTGGGGGGGAGAAAGATGTGACTCCCAGTCCCAACAACATAAAGGTCCATTCCTTCAACATTCCCATTTTGCTCTGAAAGACAGGGACTAATAGAGAGGCAGAGCTAGGGCAAACCATGCTGGCTGCAATAACACAAGCTTATGTTGTGTTTTCCACCATCTATCTCCCTCCTCACTCCAGGGAGGGGGCTGAATCCTGACAAGTCACGTACATATTTTCCCCCTTTTACATCTATTCAGTACAATTCAACTGTAACTGCAGTCATTTTACAGCAAATAAGGAAAAACACTGCATAAAATCAGCACAATTTCCTATTAATGGCACCTGCTGGCTGATAACTCTTCACTCTGCTTTAGGCTTCACCTTAACTGGATTCTACCCAACAAACACTCAAAACAAATACAGATTTTTTTTTTTTCCACCCTGTAAAACAGAGAGGTGCCTCCCACTAAATTAATGTGCATGATGGGAATATACCATCTCATCAAGAATATATTCATGGCTAGAATAAAATCAGAGCTCCTGGGGAGCAGTGGAGCACAGTTGCATTTCATACTTTTGACCCAAAATGGGATCATCATAAATTTTTGAAAGCTCCTAAAGATGACATCGGTTACCCTAATTCTTCATCATTAAATATTGATAGGTTTTCTTTTCTTTAAGAGGACAAAACCTGATAATTTCCGTATCTGTCTTCGCTGTAAATCTTTAAAGGCTTTTTCCTTTTTCCTTAAACTGCCTTTTGTATAAAAATGGTGGTCTGTAAAGTTGCAGATTTGAAGAACAGGGGAGTTTTGTGTGTTACACTAAACCTTCTGCCAAGAGATCAGGACTTTGGCCCTGGTCCTACTGCTGCTATTGATGTGTCGAGGAGCATCACCACTAACTTTCAGCAGCAGGAAGACAGAGGTAAGATTTCCCTCTGCCCATCACCATTTTCATTAAAAACACGTTGGACCAGAAGAATATTCTGTATGACAGGATCATGTCATGTTTAATCTCCTCAGCTCTACTACAATCAAGTTTTATTACACCAAAACCAGGCCACCAGCGTAACTGTTTGCACCATAAAGGTCTGGGGCAGGCAAGAGGTGGAGAGAGAAGGGTGTGAGGCTCCTACAACGTCTCACATCTTTGTTTCCACAAATTCAAAGGATACCCCAAGCCTTCAGCTGCAACACTACTGCTTAACCCTACCCTATATCACTGGAAACTTCTTCAAAGCAGGGCAAACGAAGGCTAACATTCTGGCAGTCAGTCTTTTTCCACCAGAATAGATCCCTACTTCCTCCAAACAGAAGGATTGACTCTTTAGGGATTGCTTAGCACTAAATAAACTTATCAAATTGTGCTGCTAATCAGAGGAACCCATTAATTAAAACAGAGAACAGAAACAGGCATTAGCCATTAACAGGGCTAAGATATATCCTCAGAAAGATGTCCCCAGGTTGCTCCACAGCTCATACTAGCCCCATCTCCAGTTCTCACCTTCACCAAGAAACATTAACTGCTGCAAGTGGCCATATAAACAATGACTACAACTTCCAGTACAAATACACTTGAACTCCTCCCTGCACTAGAGCTATTTGCAGGATTACTTTAAAGTTGCTTCCAGAAAGGGGAAATAAATAAGCCAGGGAAAAGAGAAATAATCAATCTCAGGCTCCATCTAATACCAACAGCCCAGGTCAGCAGGGCCAGTCCCAGCAGCTCTTCATTTCAGATGAAGGTTATGTTAAGGGAAGTGCAAGAAGCAATCACACGCTCCGGTTTCCAATACTACAAATCTATTTTTCCTGGAAATGCTCTAAAAGCAGCTGAATTTGTTTTGACCAGCACACTGTCACCCTGTCTTCAGACCACTTCCTAAGCTGACATCAATCAGACAGAGAAGCAGCTGTTTACAAAAATGGACAGGCAGAATTTGATTTTGCTGTAAGACAGACATTTTTCTTGTCACCTTAAATACTTCCTCCGGACCCAATTTTTTTTCTTTTTTTTTTTTTAGGAGCATTAGGAACAGAAGTAATTTTCTAACAGCTAGACATGGATAAAGAAGCAGTGAGACCTGCATTCAGCCATGAATACGTAGTACACAGAGGTAAACAATCAAAAGATTTACCAGCAGATTTGTTTCTAAGCTATCCAGAGCAGCAGTGTATCCACCCCCACACTATGAAATTTATAGAGTATGCATAACAACATAAATAATTGCTTCTTGATCACGGCTCAAAACCATAGTTCACAGTCAAGCAGAAAATGGAGAAGAGTATGGGCATGCAATCCCCACACCCCTTGTTCACAGCTAACAGACCCAAGAGATCATCCAAATGGGAAGTGCTTTCCTAATTTAAGCACCCTATTAAAAGGAACTGCCACATTCCACATGCTTAAAGCTATAGCTGCATCACAGACTTCCAATGTCAGGGCAGCAAGAGCAGGTAGCCCAGAGACTGAAGTATGGATGAAATTCCAGCCTTAAAATATTACACCCAGAATTTCCCTTCTTCTCTAAGTTACACAATCAGAGTAGGAAGGGACCTTCAAAGGTCATCTAGTATCTCACAGGTCAGATATTTTGGAACTGGACAAACTTTAAAAGTCTATAGATAGACGTATGTGAATAACCCAAGGGCAAATACAGCACTGGAGCAGCTTTAGAAACAGTTTAAAAGCCCAGAGGTGAACTATGGGGTGAGCTAACACCCCCAGGTTTTTCACACCAGCAGAACCACTGCCAACAGAGGAGCCAGGACACAACCACAGCATGGAGTTATCTGTCAAGCAACCAGCAGTAAAGCAGGTTTATAGCTCAGGCTGCAACTGTATTGACTCGTTTTGTGTCAACACAAACAAGGCTCAGCAAGTAACAGGACTCACCAAGTAAAAGTTTAAGTACAAAGTCTAACTTGAGCTGCCATTAAGCACTACAAGCATTTAAAGTGTTAAAAGTTAGCAAAATATCACTGTGTCAAGAGGTCACGTTTCTCAGTTCCATCTGACAAATCCCTGAAAGAAAGAGGCGGGACTAAGGTTACGAATAACCTGTTCCTAGAAGGCTTCATTTGTTTTTATTCACATATTTGCCAGGGCATGTAGAAATAGGACAAGGGGTAATGGTTTTATAGTAGAACAGGGCAGGTTTAGATTGGCCATTAGGAAGAAGTTCTTTCCCATGAGGGTTGTGAGACACTACAAGTTACCCAGAGAGGTGGTGGAGGCCCCATCCATGGAGATATTTAAGGCCAGGCTTGCTGAAGCTCTGAGCAACCTGATTTAGTGCAGGATGTCCCTGCTCACTGCAGGGTAACTTTTGAAAGTCCCTTCCAACTCAACATGTTATATGATTCTATGATACAGCCAGTCATCTAAGCCATTCAGACAAAGCTCAAAGCTGCTGAGCTTTTTTCAAGGCCTAAGCAGCACCTCCAGAAATACCAATACTCTGGCTTCTCTTGGAGATGCTTCATTTGTTCTTTCTTGGGGGCTACCCCGATAAGCCCATTCTTTCCTAAAACACCAAACCAAAGGAGCAAACTCTTGCTCAGGTAGAACCAACAGCAAAGAATAAAGTGGGCTGTGCCATGAGTTCAGAAAACAGTCATGTTAGCAAGTCAGAGGCTCCATGTGAAAGAAATGTCTCCCTATGTTTCAGGATGTTTTTCATTTGTTCTTTTTAAGAATGAAAAGCAGACATGCAGTATTTTCAGCTTTTTTATATCAGACAGAAAAAAATTATTTTCAAAATGAAGTGGTAGGCACTTCATTTATCTGCTGAGGACATAATCACCTGCAGGGCTACCTCTGTCAATAAAAACACTAGAGGAAAGAGGAAAAGATGAGCAGTCTGCATCTCTACAGTAACAGATAATATAGTTTAAATGATTTTTACAACAGTGCACATCACTAGATTTGTAAGAAAACACATCTGTTCTAACCTTTTTGTTGTCCTCAAAGGTAAGACACTAGTAACTTATTTATAAAATTGTAACACAACATGAACTCATTGGTTACCAGCAAACTATTCTTTGGTTGTAGCCAATGCTAAACAAAAAAGCTAAACCAAATATAAAGGTTCCTTTCAGTTCACATCAACTTCCACCAATACTTTTTTTACCTTAGAATTCATGTGCAAAGCAATCAGAAATCTTTCCCACTGCTACAACTAGGAAGGAGCACATGTCACAATGTCCCTATAAATACTCCTGCTCTTGAAAAATAAGGATCATCAGGGAAGCAGAGCTTTACTGTGTATACCTTGTACCCTATAAATGAGCTCCAGCACTTCTCAAGTAAGCACATCTTCCTTCTCCTCCACCTCTACTGGCACAGAACACGAGTTGAATTACAGAATTTTTTTGCTAATTCACTAAGTCTATTAACTAAGAAAGAACTGCTTCATGTTAAGGACACAAGCAGCTCTGAGCAATCCTTAGATGAGATTAAAAAGCACAAGGAATCTTGTATGAAATTCCCATACACAGAAAGATGCATTGGTTTCTCTCTTTAAAGCAGATAACCTTCTCCACAGATGAATTTCAAGAGCTCAACCCAGAAGATTGACTAACCACAGCCAACTTACCTCCATCATCCAGGGGTCGTTTCTGCACCCCATAACCGTAGACTGATGGGTCCACAAGTGTTGTAGAGTTATTCAAGTGAGGAATATCTCCAATTTTAGCAGCAATCTATAAAAACAAGGGATAAAAGCATGATTAGCACACCTCAAATTCCAGCAACCATGGCTACTCTTCTTCCAATAAGAGATTTATCCCAGTGCAGTATTCTCTCAGATATTTACTATATAGGTGGCTTTATTACAGTTCAAAGGCATCCCTGCTTCAATTATAAAGTAAACAAATTTCTGCTTGCTTTTAACATTTGTTTAATGAAGAACACATTCCCCCAGTTCCTCTTCCTGATCCTAAGTAGGCATTTACTCCCTGGAACATTAGATTCAGGTTTGTTCACTCAAACAAGCTGACAAGCTAAATCTTGTAAAGAAAAAGAGTTCAAACTAGCTCCCCAACTTAGTTCCAGAAAGGCTGCCATCACCATAGAGGACACAAGCTTCCTCCTCTGCATATCCAGATACACAGAAACACAATCAAAGGGGGAAGGGAGGGAGGAGAATATGAAAACACGTGGCACAAGGACAGGTTTGGGAACTCCTTGTCAGAGATACTGGATCACCCTGCATTTACTGTATGAAGAATAAACCAGGGATCATATTGTTAGCTCAGAATTAGCTTGCATTTCCAGCAATGGTCAATACAGCATGAACATGATGCTGCCTCTGAGTCTGCTTCCATCCCTTACAGGGGATAACAGCCTTCCCCTGCCAAGACAGGATGAAAGGGAGATATTTACAGGAAATGTAAGTATCACATTATGTGGACTAAGGGAAGGAAATGAAGGAGGCAAGAGGGAGAGATCTAAGCAGTGTGTAACTTAGGTGAAAAGTTAACCTCATCTGTAATGACACTTAGACATCTGGAGAGATGGATGCTGACAGAGGCAAGCTCTTCCACCTGCTCTGCAAGCAAACTTTGTAAACCCACTCTAGAAACTTACAGCTGCATAAATTGGGTGCTGCACTCCAGTTAATACCTCCTTCAGGGACAGGCAAACAGCAGTCTCACAGCACCCCTCACCTACACAAAGTACTTTGCTGTAATAAGTAAGTGCAGAACAAAGCAGTTACAGAACAAATATAAAGCACAGTATTCTACAGCATTTGCTTCCTTTTCTTTTTCTGCTGGAAAACCACTGAATAGGATCTTTTACTAGGAGTCTGATCTCACTCTATTATAACTGGGATTTCACTGGAGAATAAGCAACAGGAAGAGATGAAAGAGCATTTTACACAGAGCTGTTTTAAGTGAAGACAAGGGCAAATGACAAATAGAACTAAAGCTGTTTCACAAATTTGAGTTTTACTGCAATAGAACGATACCTACAGTAACTCTGTTTACACCATTGGCTGCTGCAGGGGAGTAAACAACTGCCCAAGATTTAGAATCACTGTGTACTGGAGAAAAAAAAAAGCTATTTGAAATAATCTTGAAAGATTGAGGGCACTGCTTTTAGAAGGAGAATTGAAAACATTCTCTTCAATGCCTTGCATGAAAAACACTCCAAGTTTTGACCATTTTCTACCCATAATCCATTCCCTTCTGTCCTCTTTTAGAAAAAAGTCAACAACTTTGTGTCAGAAGGGACAGGAGCAAGAAAACAAAAATCTTCCTGTATAGTGAAGCATTGATGATGAGCACCTTGTATACAAGCATCTCCAAAAACTAACAGAGCCAGAGTAAGCTGATTCTGAAAGCATTTGCAATGATTATCTCTCATCTGTGCCATACTATGGATTGTCAGACGATGCCTTTTTGTGTTGAAAACTTTACTACATCCATTATTCCAGTCCTTTGCCTATATCCCCATGCAGAGGGTCTTACTGAAGGCACAAAGAACACAGACTTTTAAAAATACTTCAATAATGAAAAAGAAAACTTGTAACTATCTATTAACAGCTTTTACAACTTTCAAAAGTAATAAGGAACAGCATCAGGTATAACAATGTGGCACATTTTGAAACATTTGATTTTAACACAGCCCTTCATGAATCCTCCTTTTCTTAATAGTAATTTACATGAAAAAATGTCAAAGTTGGGGAAACTAACAGATAGTTGAGAGGTACTTGATATTTTGGAGCTGAAATCACACACCATGTGGTGTGTGTCCACGTGGTGGACAGGAGAAGGTGGCCTACAAAAGGAAGCTAGCATGAAACACAGAGGAAAACTCTGCAAAGTCCCTACTCATGCTTAACACACACAAGTATCACCCTGGCACAGAATCCTGCAAATAAAGGGAAAAATAAGAAACCCAAAGCAGTTTTTACACTATCAGCTTTTGGGAAATCTCCCTCTTTTTTTCCATTCTCTCACACCCTTATCTCTAAAGCCTCCCAGCTGCCACCAGATTACACATAGACATGTCACCTTGCAGGAAAAAACACCCTGCAAAATTACAAGTTGAGCTTTTAAAGTAGACGTAGCAGCTAAAATCCACTTTAATTTCTTATGTTCAGCTTAGAACGGGAAGCTAGGGTTTTACTATAGGCTCAATAGGGAGATAAGCACAAAAGCTAGAACACAGCAAATGTAAGCAGACCTAGCCCTTATCTAAATGACCTTGAATAATGTACTGCTAGCCAGTGCCTTCGTCCCACTCTATGTCACTCTTCCCCCCACCACCACCTTTTTCCTCTCCTTTTTCTAAACCAAACATGTATTTTGAGATGCTCTGAAATACACAGGAAAAAAGCATCACCACCACAGAGCTTCATCATTTACTTCCCCTGAAATAAAGCTCTCAAACACTTCTAAGGACACAACACAAACCTAAGATACAAGTGGCAATGGTAAAGCAAAAAACTCCCAAAGAAATCAGTGAAGCTGTGTGAGGGATATCTTGAAATTCTGGCCTCCTGTACCTTTAACACCATTTAAAAATGGTGGAATATCAAAACACTTTTAAATATAAAGCTTCTTTTCTGGGTACAGCAGGACTCAGACATGAGTATCTGCAGAAATCAGCTTCCAGGAGCCAGAGCCAAGCTTCTGTGAAAAGCAACTGATAAAATCCCCAATTTTAGATATTAGCAGGACATAAAATAAGGTGGTGTCATTTGACCTCTCAAGACAAGTCCAGTGCTTCTGCTTCCCTTCACAATTGTCAAGAAGAATACTCAAGTTTGAATGTCAGCTACTGCTCCAAAAGTTCTATGTGAAGCAGCAAAACCATCAACCACCATTTAAGTTTCCTGAGACTTTCCTAAATACTACAGTAATCACAAAGACTGAAAGATTTGTGGGTGATCTGAAAAAGTAATCTGCAAGGGAATGAAGAAACTTTAGTATTACAAGCCCTCTGCCCCCCTAGAAATTATAACTTTGTAAAAGAAAGATTTTAAACATAAAGCTTGTTGACTCTTGGTATATCTCAGGATATTCCTTTGCTTTCAAGACACCCAAGATGATGGGTGTCTGGGTACAGGCTTACCCAGACAGTCTTTCCTCTTCATAGCATTGCCAGAAATTCAGATTCAGACAGTATGTGTGGCAGGTTATAAAAAGAAGAGCATATGTATGAAGAAGGAACCAGTAAGGATTGCAAATGTACATGCTGTATTGAAAATGAGTCTGCTAAGGAGAACAGAGGAGGGTAAGAACCAAACCAAACTGCTTTGTCAATAAGAATGACTCAAGGACAATCCGACAGAAATCCATTTTAGTCCAAAGTACAGGCTGCTCTGATTATTTTCTGAACCCATTATTTAATGGGTTCAGAATTATTCAATGAAGGATTGGAGTAGATGATCTCTTGAGGTACCTTCCAATCCCTGATATTCTGTAATTCTGTGAAAAGGGGAACAAGCATCCCCTCTCTCTGACCCCTCAAATGCCACAGAAGAAAAACCACACAGCCTAGGAACAGCAAGACAGGTTGATTACCACCTATTCTCCATGAACTCACTCAATGTGTGGTGCAAAACATGCACCACAGGAAGTGCAGGCCATCTCAAAGCCAAATAATTCACTTGAAAAAGTAATTTTTTCATACATCTCGAATATTTCAGAGCACACAAAACTCCAAAACAAGTCCAGCACAAGCACTGAACACAATGAACAACTCATTTCTTACAAAGGCATTCTGGAGTTTTTACTCTCATGTCACCTCACACCCCAGCAGCATTCAGGAATGCAGTTACTGTCATTGATCATGAAAGTCTTCCTCATCCTAAATTATTTAGCTATTAGCAACTAAGCACTATGTTCCACAGCCTGGCTTTTAGTATTATAGCTTTCATGAGAACTCAATTTAGGCAATTTGATTTCTGGTCCTGAGTGTAAGATTAAACTTTGAAAGAGTTCAACAAGTGACAACTTGGTCCTGCCATTCTGTGCAGAAGACAACCTAATCCCTTATAAAGCCTCTACAGAACTCGATTAAATCAAGTACTTTTGCAGGGAGGGAGGAAATATTCTAGTACTTGCCAACAATTCTTCTCACCCAATAAACACTAATGCAGGGGAAAAAAAAAGAAAATCACATTCAACAGGCAGCACACAACTCACTGCACAAAAATGTGGGCCACTGCTCTGCCATGAACATCTGCAGGGCACCCGTTTCCCAACACACTTGTTTCCAGCATGAAAGATAACATGGAGCTTCCCAGGCTGCAGAGCCTGGCCTAAAGTTGGCAGCTTGGAAGGTTTTGAAATCTTCCAGCTCAGCCTGACTCAGGTGGGAGGCTCATGAAAACCCATCATACTCTGTGGGAACAGCAAAATCAGAGTGAGCACCAGGTAGGCTGCAGGATTATTTAATATTCCATCTCCCTCACGTGTGGCCTCACAGACTGACCCTGCAAACAAGATGACAGCACCCACGCAACACTGATTCTAATCAATTTTCAGTCAGTGCTATGTTTTATAGAATCACAGAATCAATAAGAGTTGGAAGGCAGCTACAAAAGCTATCTAGTCCAACCCCCTGCAGTGAGCAGGGACACCTTGCACTAGATCAGGATGCTCAGAGCATCATGAAGCCTGGCCTGGAGTATCTCCAGGGATGGGACCTCCACCACCTCCCTGGGCAACCTGTTCCAGTGCCTCACCACCCTCACAGAGAAGAATTTCTTTCTAATGTCTCATCTAAACCTGTCCTGCTCTAGTTTAAAAACATTGCCCCTCCTCCTGGCAATCAATCCCTCCCCTGCTCCTTCAGGTACTGGTAGGCCACTGTGAGTCTCCCCAGGGCCCTCTCTTCTCCAGGCTGCTACTAATATTTAGCCTAATACTGCCCAAAAAATCCCACTTTAACATTAAGCCTGCTACCAATCAGCTGAATAGTAGATACTGTGGCACTTTCAGCATACTCACAAAGCTCCAACAGGCTGGAACTCACCAAATAACCATTTGCAACCTGGTCTAGTGGGAGGTGTCCCTGCCCATGGCAGGGGGGTTGGAACTAGATGATCTTTAAGGTCCCCTCCAACCCAAACCATACTGTGATTCTGCAATTATCTTCTACATGAACAGATTTTTGAAAGATTATTTAGTTGCAAGGAGGCAATTACAGCTTTTTGCAATGAGAAGCCTTTGGTAACAGGTCAAGACCAACACAGCTGCAACAGCTCTCAACTGAACTGCACCATGTAGCTAATCCTACAGCAAAGATTCCAGACATAACACCAAGGCCAGAGCACCTTGTTAGCTGCTAAAAAGAGGAATGTGTGGCCTCATCCAGAAAGCAGCTAACACACAACTGGTCCTACTGCAATACTTATGCTGAGAAAAAAATTAACAGCTAAGGAGCAGCTTGTGATCCCTCCTGGGATCGTGCAAGGTGTTTCTCTAGAGCAGCGAGAGTCTCTGCAAGGGTCACTGAAAGCTGCTCAGAAGGCAGACTTACTGCCACACCAACTCAAGCAACGGTTAAGTCACTTAAGATCCATAAAAGCAATTCCTTGAAACATCTTAGGATCCAGTTTAGGTTCTGTAGAAGTTTCTCAGTGAAATGAAAGAAACCAGTTTGGATAACAGAAGATTTTTTTCACACCTGGTCTGTAAAGCTGAAAAGACTAAAGTAAGTGTATTTAAGCCCTAGTTGGGCTGTGAGCCTGGAACCTGGCTGTGTTGCACCTCATTAAGGTGCAGTTAATAAGCATAACCTGTTCAGGGATGGAACAAGCACCTGTGACAGACAAAGAACAAGAGATGTGAACAGTCACCAAATCTACACCGTGCGCAGCAGCTTGTCTAGGGACAATATTCCACAAATGGGGAGACACACAAATATTTAGAATATCCTGGACTGAAGGCCACTGATGTTGGAACTTGATGATTTTTAAGGTCCCCTCCAACCAGAACTATTCTATGATTCTATGTCTGACAGTTCTGGGTGCTTTCACTTAAAGCTTCCATTTTAACACCGTGTAAGCCGAGAGATTCCTTTGGAGATCAACTCACTCCCCCCTCTCTCTCCCTCTAACCCTCTCAGGAGGGGATGCAAAGCTCCCCTTCTGCCAGTGCTCCTATTGATTACTCTAACACACAATTAAGCCCTGGTTTAAGAAAATAATTAACACCAACTTCACACTGACCCACTGCAAGAGGACAACTTAGCTTAGGAGAGCTCCCGCAGGCTGCAGAACATCTCCTTCACAGAATCATAGAATAGTTCTGGTTGGAAGGGACCTTAAAGATCAAGTTCCAACCTTCCTGCCATAGGCAGGGACACCTCCCACTATGTCAGGCTGCTCAGTACCACGTCCAACCTGGTCTTGAACACCTCCAGAGAGGGGGCATCCACAACCTCTCTGGGCAACCTGTTTCAGTGTTTCACCACCCTCACTGTAAAGAATTTCTTTCTTATGTCAAGTCTAAATCCACCCCCTTCCAATTTACATCCATTGTTTCTGGTCCTCCCATCAGATAACTTATTAAAAAGTCCTTCCCCTGCCTTTCTGTAGGACCCCCTCAGGTACTGATAAGTTACCATGAGGTCCCCCCTGAGCCTTCTCTTCTCCA
>VZTY01031388.1:2034-25686 GCA_013400935.1 Turnix velox
TTGTTGTGTTGAGGGCTCCAGAACTGGACGCAGTACTCCAGGTGTGGTCTCACCAGTGCCAAGTAGAGGGGCAAAATCACCTCTCAGGACCTGCTGGTCACACTCCTCTTGATGCAATCCTGCTGGTCACACTGGTGGCTCATGTTGAGTTTGTCATCAACTGACATACCCTTTCTCTTCAGAGCTGCACTCAAGCCACTCTCCAGCCAGTCTGTATCTGTGCTTGGGATTGCTTCTACCCAGGTACAGGACCTTGCACTTGGCCTTGTGCAACAGTTTTCAAGCTTCTGAAGCAAACAGGCACCTACATACTCTCTAGTGAGAACATGGACATTTCAAGTGAATGTAAGCCCATGGGCAACAGCCTCACTCCCTTCAAGTTATCTTTTACAGCTCCCAAAACAATCCGAGTTACACACTGCCCAGAGATCCCAGGAAACTGGGGTACTCTACAGCTAGATTGCAAACAGAAAGCTTCAGTTGCTCTTGCATCTGCTCCAGTAGCAGTACAAACACCAGAAAACAGCCCAGGATTTTTTTAAATCATCTATTGTGTAAAAGCCCTATATAAATCTTTCAAAAATGCTGCATTCATCCAATGTCACAGTAACTGGCATGACAGCCAAAATTTGTACAAATTCACATTTAACTGACTATAAAAAACTAGCACCTCAACAAATATGCTTGGGCTTTTAAACTAAAACTATCCCCAGAGAGATTGTGGATGCCTTCTCTCTGGATTTAAGGCTAGGCTGGATGAGGCACTGAGCAATCTGGTCTAGTGGGAGGTGTCCCTGCCTATGGCAGTGGGATAAGAACTAGATGATCTTTAAAGGTCCCTTCCAACCCAAGACATTCAAAAGCTTATAACAGAGGGAGTGGAAAAATCATAAGTTTCAGCCATATACTCCAATTTCTTTAACAAAAAAGTAAACAGGATTAATTACAGCCCTTTATTATCTATTATTAAAGGCTAGCCTCAAAGGAATGTCACTCACAAAAGAGAAATCTGCAAGAAACAGAATTCAACTGTAAATTAATCCTTATTAACATGCACACAAACAGAGACACGGATGCTACAACTAGCATTTCAAGAGTTAAAACCCAGACAATATCAAAATGAGACAGATCTTACAACACTAACTGTGGTGTTCATCCAAAATTACATCCCAGAGAGCCTGCACATGGGCATGCTCTGAGCAGCACATGGCAGCAGGTGGGGTCAGTCTGAGTTTGCCTGACTTGAATTACAGCAGGATCTAGCTGTTAATTAAGCGCCAGATTTCCCTTTGTCCCAACTCTACCACACCTTTCCTGGTTAAAGAAAAAGTAGCTTTTAGAGCATTTTTGTTTTATTTGCTGCTCAGCCAAGTTCAGCTGTTGAGCTGTTCTTTGGCATGCATGCTCTTACAGAACTGCTGCTCTCACTCAGAGCACTGTTCTGATCTACAGAAAGCACCCTGCAATGACACATTTAATTTTCATCCTCCAGCTTGAAGATGCCCGTCACCCACAACTGCTGATAGGTGAGAGAAGATATCTCCTTGAACTCCCAAAAGTTTTTCCTGGCTCACCACCGACCTCGATGAACATCATCTGATCAAAGCCCTGCCCTCAGCCTCTTCTCTTTGCCTGAGCTTACCTCACTCCAACTAAGAGGCACACCAGAACCTGTCTTCCTGCTCCTCTCCTCTCAAAGGATTGCCACATGAGAATCACCACTAGATACCTCCACACAGAGAAAAGCAGAGCCTATCCCACTCTTGTCCTTCCCTGAAGCCCCATTTTCCCTTGGATCAGCAGTCCCCTTCTCCTCCATGCTCCTGACTCATTTACACCTGGCTCAGAGGCTTTTATCTAGAGCTTCTGAACTGCCAGCATTTCCCCATCTGCACAATTTATTACTTGAGACATGGCCACTTACACAGCTCCCCACAATTTCTCAACAGACATCTCCTACATCCAATGCACAGCCTCCTCTTAGTGTCTGAGAGTTGCAGCTGCACCAAATGAGCAGTACTTTCAGAGAGTTGATAAGCATTCCAGCAATTCATCCTGTTTCTCCCCACAAAAAACTTTGTTAGCTGAAAGCAACTGAGGAACCCTTGAGACCCACATGATGTAGATGACTTCACCTCAACATCATGAGAAACCTGTTTTCCACAGATAAAAAAAGTCAGCAAAGCAGCCCTTACACTGCCATTCACCTGACTCAGTTTTGTGTAAGAGCTGCTACCTATAAAAGTAACCAACTCTCCTTCTGAAGTGTTTGTCCAACAATGTCTTCTGCTATAAGTCCCATGTGCTAATTTCTTCTGAAAAAAGGCCACCAGAAGACTCCTTGAAAGATGCCAAGATAGCCATCAACTGCCATCAGACAGATGTCAGACAGAAGAGTATTAGTAGCTAACACTCAAAACTTCTAACTGCCTAAGAATTTGGAAGATAATTTTAAAGTTTGTCTCTAATCCTGTATTATTTCATGCAGACCTAAAATTCAGCCTCTTCCCATTTGTCCTAAAAATCTAGAAGTTCTCAGTCACTCAAATTTCTGCTATTACATATCCTTTCCTTTCCAGGCTCCCCAAATACTCCAGCTCTGCTACTCTGCTGTTACTGTAACCCTGACTAGAATGATCCTTCTCACACCTCTATCTCTCTCCAGTAGTTCTGCACATTGAAGTTCTCTAGTTTCAAAGCATTATCATTTGTCCTGAAATCTCAGGTCCTGCCTTCCCGTTCATCTCTAGTACCTGTTCCCACCACACCCCCTCTAGGTATAAGTTTTCAAAGAAGAAACACTGTGCTTTACTCTGCACATGCCCTTCCTGCTTGGGCAAAGCTTCCTTCTCATTAATTGCAAACAACTTTACTTACTAGAACAGGAAATTCCAGAAGAAAACTGATGAAGCTGCATGGAGAGAATGAGACCAGAGCAACATGAAGAAAGGAGAAGAGCTCTTTAAAGCCAACAAGAAAGCTCAGACAGGCAGTGGAGCTGGTAGAGGCTTTGGCAAGACTTACTCACAGTTCAGCAACATAAGGTACAACTTTCCTAAAGGGACTTGGGAGCAAAAGAGGCAGACAGCTGACTACCAAGAGCTTTAGCAAGCCAGACAAAGAAAACCCAAGTACTTCAATATGTAAGATTGGGTACCTCCCGAAGCCTGAGTGCTTTCCATACAATATCCAGTCATCACAAAAGAAATTCCTTTTGGAGGTCAAGCAGTTCAGCCATGGACACAACTGCAGCACATCAGTGACACCTCAGGACACAATACAGCAGCTCTTCTGTGTGTGTCTCAAATTTAAACAAGGTACACAACTATCTTCTCCAGGGTCTTAAGAAAAGCTAGATGCATACACCAGCACTTGCTCAAGAATCACTCTGCCCACAGCACTCTAAACAGATTCAAGAACATGCACTGTTCACTGAGGAGCAGCAGGATTAAGTTAGTGCAACATGGACAACGCCATTAGCGATGAGTAAACAAGATTCCCAACAGAACTCAGGTACACTTCTCTTATGCCATTGTGAAATCTAGTATTGTCTGTATTTACAAAGAAATTACAGAAAAAGGATTCTTACAAGGTTTGGCTTCATTGGATAACTTCAGTGGTGGGTGCATATCAGTAGAAGTTTGTAACATTCATCTTTAAATAGCATCCCCTTTATTTAAGTTCCCAATAGTCAAAGTCCTCCTAACCTGTTAAAAGCAAACATTTGCTCCACTGCACAAGCAGTGATGCCCTCATTTGTAGTAAAAGATTCCAAATTAGACCCACTGTGACTATGTCACCTGATATTAATCAAATGGACAGTGAATACAAGGCAAAAACACTGTCTTTTAAGGGAACTTAGTTCAAACAGACACACAAAGAAGCAAGACAATTAGCAGAAAGAGCTGGCTGAAAATGTGCAATTCACAGCAAATGCAGATACTACTCAAATGCTGCAATTTCAAAATGCACAGAGGAGAAGCAACTTTGAGTTTTCCATTTGCTACTATTGGTTCTCAACCACCAGCAGACAGGCACAAACACTCTCCCCAGGGAGATGCTGCCAGCCTTCACACTTGGGTACCCATCCTGCCTGTCTGAGCAGAACCAGCCGTGAGACAGGTACAGCAAGATGGGGCTCTACTACCTAAATTCTTTGTTTCCAATCTCTCTTAGAGAGAGATTTCTTTGGAGATGAAAAAGCATTACTAAGCATGATTTTTTTCNGGTACAGCAAGATGGGGCTCTACTACCTAAATTCTTTGTTTCCACCAACCTCTCTTAGAGAGAGATTTCTTTGGAGATGAAAAAGCATTACTAAGCATGATTTTTTTTCTTTCTCACACTTAATCCAGGACCAAATCCTACACATTCTTTCCTCTGGCTAAACTCCCAGCTACACTGTAAAAAAAAAAATATCTTGCTTTTCATGCTCTGATAACTGGGATTCTCTGCTCTGATTATTGAATACTCAAATGTTCCTTTGTTTTAAAAGTTTCACATTTGGCACAAAAGCAATACCAAATGAGGACCATAGCAGGTTTTGTTTAGTTCAAAAAGTGGATCTGATTTGAGAGCAAAGTAATGAACAATTTGTGAGAGGTAGTATACATTTGGAGAAAGTCAGAGACTGCATGTCTCCAGAGAGTTCCACACCTTCCCTCCAGCACTTCATGGTATCACCACAAAGCAGATGATACATGGGATACAAATGCACAAGGTAGCTTTATACAAACACATAGCACAGTCTTTAGAAATCTGGATGTCTGAATGAGCTAAGTAGGCAAAATCTAACTGTGCTGAGCCTTAACCAGGTCATCACTGGTACCCTGGTTTGATCATCTTTGAGAGAGCTCATTTATCTTTAAGATAAACCCAAAATGATTACACTGTCATCACTGGCATCCCAAATTATCCTGTGATCCTATCAGCTGATCTTCCTATGATACAGGAATTCTTACTTACATTTCATTCCCAAAATGCAACTGCTGCCAAAGTAGGACTTCCAGAGTCAGAATCACACACCAGGAAAAGAAAAAACCCTTCCATTAGACTACCTAGTCTAGTGAGCTTGTCCTTCTAAAACTAACATAGGTGTGCTTAGAATCATAGAATGCTAACTATAGAATCACTTTATGGAAAAGAAAGTTGAAAAAGCAACAGGATTAAAGAAATGTATCTTTATTACTATATAACAGGTAATTCTCAGTCTGATTTTTCAGAAAGATATAATATTCATCATTCTTCCCTCTCCTCATAATTTCCAGATTCTTCAACCAACTTCAAATTTCAACCAAATGTGGTACAGAAGACAGAGATTGCAAAGATACTATGGTCTTACTAATATAGTAACCAAGCAAAATCTGTTCCATTAAGCAAAAGACATTAGGAAAAGCACAGCGTTAGCTGCCAACAAATCTACATAGAAAAAGTCAAAGGAAATGAGGCTTCATAAAACTTCTCTGCTTACTAAAATGATTTAATTAAAACTAGGCAAAGTCCAGTGCACTTAGATCCCTCTACCATGGGGATTGTCACTAAGTGATTTTTACTCTTTGAACTTGAGCATGGAAAGGTAAGAAAAGCTTCCAAGAAGACTACAAGGAATAGTCCCCACAAAGACAGAAGAGTGTGTATACTTCTAGCTCAGAAACTAACAGGCAAGTAAAGCTGGTGAGGGACCTGAAAGGCTGATTAACATTTCTTCTGGCATCAAAAGAGCAAGAAAATTCCACTAAATCACTTAGAGTCTCTGTTCATATCATCAAGATTATCAAAAGTCAAGATGCCAGTAAACTCATCATTGCAACTAGATTTCAGTTCAAGCAACAATTCTCAGATAGGAATCACCACATCATGGACAGGAAGGATTCTCCCCTACTCACCCTGCTACCTACTAAACTCAAAGGAAGCTGGATCACACAAGCATATGAGCCACTGATAACTCTAATCCAGAGATAACAGGCACATGATCCTCAGGCACAGCAGGAACAGTCTCCATAATCACTTTGGGATTTCCAGTGACCAAGACCAGTACACTTTTCTAAATATTTGTGTTTATTCACAGTGCTTTAACAGTTCCAGGCAGAGTTTCATACCTGTTTTAACTCAAAGGACTGAAATTAACTTTCCCTATCAGTGCATATAATCCTGTCATTCTATATTGTACAAAAATATATTGAAAATTATCACTAGACATTGATTCTAAACCCAAATATATGTCTTGTCCTTATCTATTCCTCACCAAGAGTTTGCTAGTCCATCAGTGTTCTTCCTGTAGGTAGTTTTCATCTCACATCCAGCCTAAATTTACCCACAGCTCGTTTATACCCATTTGTTCTTGTACTAACCTTGCCCTTTAGCTCCAATAGCCTTTTCCCCTCCCTGATGTTCACCCCTATGATGTATTTATAGACAAAAGCCATATTCCATCTCAGCCTTCATACTGTAAATTAAACAAGTGAAACTTTTAATCTCCTCTGGTCAGCCAGGCTCTCCAACCGCCTGAACACCACACTAGCCCTTCCCTGCACCTGTTACAGCTTGAATTCCTTCCTTGCAGACAGGCAACTAGAACTGTACAGCATATGCCATGGAAGGGCCCAACAAGGCACAGTGCAACAGCATTATCCCTTATCCCCACAAATAAATCCCCAATAATCTGTCTTTTCCACCGATATATCAGCTGTGACCCTCAGCCTGCAGTCAAGTTACAGACTGAAGGTTTTCCTGAGAGCCACAGCCCTGTATTAGACCCCTGGATAAATCCTAGAGGCAAGCACTAAAGTGCTGTAACTGAAACACTACACCAGCATTAAAGGAATAGCTGGATCCTCTCTATTTAGTAACCACAATGGTCCAGCCTGTTGTGTTGACCAGATTCACAGTCCCAGTTGAGAACATGTTTGGCCTTGCCAATGCTGAGGCAACCACACTACCAAGCACTTCAGAGAAAACATCTCTGGAGAGAAAAAACAGTCATAAACAACTCTCCTGCCCTGAGCAAGTCCCAACAGTAAAATCCTACATGAATGTAATAACAATCTGGCCAGAAAGTGAAGACAGTGGCTCAGATCTCCACATGCCAGAAGGATGTGCAAGGGATAAATTTACTTTGTCTCCCATTTTTCTTGCCATCTTTCACAATCTACTATCAGCAACCAAGAGATGGGATGGACCTTATTTAGATAGACCTTGTGTATGCCACTATGAAAACAAATTTCTGTCCTTCTAGTCTCCACTGCTTACACTCCCATTGGATTCTGCAGGTTTGTTTCATTTTTTTTTACATAACCAGCAGTACATCCACATTTTATACAAAACACTAAGTACTGCTCTACTGTGGTTCTTCCCACCCCAGCTGGAAGATGACAACTCCCATTTTAAGTGTTAAGAAAAAGCCACAGGAAGACTACAGCAGTCCAGTTTTGCCTGCTCTGAATAATGACTGAAGTTAGTATTTTATATAGTCCAGCTGCTAAAGAACTCCTATTCTGCACTGTATCCTCTGTGGTGCTTCCCATCCAAATACCATACAAAAATGCTGCACCATAATCCAGTCAAATTATCACACAAGAGTAAGGAGTGCTATAAAGTGCTGTAAATGTAGGGCCAGCTACCACAGCCACAGAAAAAAAAAAAATTCAGACTGGACTTGGAATTAAATTAACTACAGTAATGCCTCCAGGAGATACTGGAGATAAAACTCTGCTCTATCTTAAATTTAAGGGAGGAAAACCCACCTATTAGGAGCAAGCCAGCATAGGATCCTAAAAATCAAGGGCTGGGCACACTCTACTATTGCAGTTCAACTTCAGTGATTCATTAACCCTTTCTAAGATAGCTCCTCCCCACATCAGAGGAACCAGAGACCATTTTTGCCAAGATATCTTTTACAATATGGGCATGCACAAGGAGTAAGTTCTACTCACAGGTCTAGACTTCAAGATCACTCTTCCCCCATAGTCCATTTCTCATCCAACTCATTTTTATCAGCAATTGTAGCTCAAGATAAAGAGGTTTTCAGGAATGAAACAGCTAAATTAGTATCCAGCAGACATATATTACTGAACCTCATGTATCCCTCAGCATCCCAAACCTCATCAGCTAACAGCAGCTGCTTGGAAACCCTTTACAAATCTCTTTTCTCTGCCAGATAAAGCCTTTTTTTCCTCATGCATTATGTACTCCAACATACTCTGAGTACATAATGCACAAGGGTGCATTAATTTTAGCAAATTATCGTATCAACACATAACCACACATGATAATTATTTCTCAAATTGGGATTTCTTCCACCAAATTGCAACCAAAATAAATATGGTATAGAGAACAAATGCATGCTTATAGTGAACAACCATTCATCAGCTTAAGTAACTCTAATAGATGCCACTTTAAACTAAGCCTGCACCATCTGTTCTAGTCCTCAATTAGAGAAGTTGAAAAAAATTGATTCCATACAGAGTTTAAGAAAGACCACTAATTTATGTATCTAAGTTATTATTTGTCTTCAGCTCAGTGAAGCATGCTCTTGCAATGCTTGACATTCAGGCAGAGATCAGAATGGAAAACTGCTTTCTTCTAACACTGTTAGGAGTTTTGTAGGGGAAATAAAGTCTCCCTGCATTATTTCACCATAAAGAAAATCTCTGCAACATCTCACCATACAATTTATTTTAAAAGAGCATAATGCCTCCATAATTAACAAAATCAACATGGAGATAAATGAATCAAATCTGCAGTCCAACACACATGAATGCAAACAAGCCTCAGGACATAGCCAAGCACATCCTGACAGACTGGGTCTACCAGCACAGCCAGGAGGAAGCCTTTGCAAGTGTCCTCAGCCACCCTGGTCTGTTAACCACGTCCATTCCTATCTCCTCTTTCCTAGGCAAAGCCCAGTGCCCAGGCAGCCAGGCACTGAGCCTCACACAGACCGAGCTGCTCTGGGGCAAAGGGACACCCCATACAAGGGCAAAATAATCTCCTCAGCTAGCCCAGCCTGTGCAGCACCAAAACACCATTACCTGACAGAGAGCTACACCTTAAAATGAAACATCAATGGCATATTACAGTCTGGGTACTGAGAAAGGCCCGTCAGCCACAGATGAGACAGAAGATCCTGTGTACTTAACATCAGCATTACAAAATACTGCTGCAATCAGCTCAAAGTGAGACTGTTCACCAAGGAATAACTAATGATTTCAGCTCTCTCCCCTTGCACAGGATTATGGAGCTGAGAGGAATGCTGAAGCCCCAATGCTGCTGCACCGTTTTGTTTCACATCTCATTTAGTGCTCTAGGATTCTGCAAAAAAGCACTCTTCTTTTACTTAACAGAAGAAATGGAGTCAAGCAGCACCAGAATGCTGAAACAGCACAGACTAAGTGGACAAAGCACATGAAGAAATGAACAGAGGAATTCCTCTTTGTTCTGCTGCATCCTGCAATATGCTAATGCACCCCACAACTTCTAACATTCACAAAAACATAGGCTGCTTTTCTAAGCAAGATCCAGAAAAGAATAAAAGGTCTCAAAGAGAATACATCTTTTCACTTTGCATCATTCTTCTGTTTTCTACCTACCTGTAAGTAGGGAAAACACAGGCAGGCCAGGCAATGCCTATCAGGTGCAAAGCAAGCATAAATACACCACGGGAACTTAGCACTTTGCTTCATATGACAACCCTTGCCTTTCCTTGACTTCAAAAGTATCCTGAACTACCCAAGTGCCCTCATACCTCAGGCATCTGCTTGTTGTGAAGCAGGGATCAACAATTAGGTCACAAAGCCATTTGCTAGAAGAGTTTCAGAACTGAGTGCTATCAGAAGCATGTTAGGTCTTACTATTACACACACCATGCCTTTACAGACTTCAAAAACCATCAAGGAGAATGAGAGCATCTTTCCCCTACCATCATTGCTTTTTTGCTGCACCTCTTGAAAGGGAAGATTGTATTGTTTCCCAGCAGTCAAGAACTTCATAAAGTAGCAACAGATTTAAATAAAAACAATGAAAAAAACCACTAAGACCTATAAATGTCAATGATGGTCATGACTTACACAGCTTAAGTTTGTATGCCAATGAGTGAGACAGCTTAAGCACTTCCTGCAAAGGCACAATTTTGTTATTATCAGTTGAGGCTCCTTTTAATCCAAACTGAACTGGATTGCCTTGGAGATACCACTTCGGTGTGCTGATGTTTCCCCAAAGATAACACATAAACACAAGTATTTAGTTCTAAGAGTCTTAGACAGGCAGGAGCCATGAAATCAACTGGATGCTCTCCCAAGATAATGAGTCCGTCATCCAGAGCCAGTCTGAGAGCACACATTTTATCTCTCAAGTGTTAGGAAATTTCAGATCATGCAAATGATCTCAATCTTCATTTTAAGCTGGTATTTTCTCAAATGAAGGGCGTGAGGCAAGCGGAGAAGCAGACTGCAAATATAATGGCTTCTTCACCCATGACCAAACAAGTGCAGTTTAGCTCTCCAGATGGCTATTCTAGGGCAGTGATGCTTGGCCTTTCACTCCCAGGGCTGTTAGTGCTAATCCATGAGCTGGATCAGATGACACCAGCTACCCTGTTCTCCCTCACACCACAGAGCTCAGCTTCTGAACCCCCATTCCACAAGCAGTCAGGATGAAAGGCAAGAACACCACAGATGTAGACACTAAAACAGAAGGAAGAGATGGGCATATGATGATGCACTGAGCCTTAGATACTGAAGCAAACCTTGCTACATCACTAACCTCTGGATACAGGGAGTACTGTATAGCTCTGCAATGCACATCACTTCATTAAACACAAACAGTACATTTTGCATAATTTTCAACTTTACTGTGCTTGGATTACCTTTCCACTGAGAATCACAGAAGCCTAAGAGAAAGTCTGTTAGCAATAAAGAGGGGAACAAGGAAGTGCAATGCTCTCAGGAAATTGTTAATGTTAATGATAGCAAACTAAAACTTCTTCACTGAGACTATATTTTCTCTGGTCATTTGTGGGGCTTAATTGCTTCTACATGCCAAACAGCTTCTACCTCAGCTGCCCTTAACAAAAATTATGAGGAAAAGTCAAATGTAGCTGCACAGAACTCATAGACCAGTATACTACAATCTCACAACTATTTCTCAACAGAAGTTAAGAATAGTGCAAAATTATGAGAGGACATTCAGCTACACAGCATTTCTAACCTCTAATGCTAGTCTCTGCTTCACCAGTACAACTCTCAGTCAATTAGCTTCAGGCTCAGCTCTCTAGGAATTTTTACTCTCAGACTTTTCTGGACTTGCCAGAAAGGAGCAATTCTCCTATTATATCCCACACAATAGCTTAAATACTCTGTCACACTTGTCAGAATGGATTGTGAAGGGATCAGGACAGGAGTTTTCCAAGCCACAGCTCATACAACTCCTCCCTACTCCATAGCAAGACCTTCAGGGAGATGAAGCAACTTGTCAGCAGTAACAAGGCAGAGGAAAAATGTCCTACCAACTCATTGCAACACTGAAATTCAACAGAACATCCATACATAAACAGCCACTACCTTTCCTGAGCTAGGTGCAGTAAATCAACTATGCTTAAGTTGCCCACAGAAAATGGGGAAAAAAAAGTCTAGCAAGATTTGATGACAGTGAAAAACACTGCTGCTCAAACACTGCTGCTCATATGTTTTCTGCTGTTTTATAAACTGTTTCAATATGGCAGGAAACCATCAACATCATTAATTACTAGGACAATCAAAGCTTGCCACTAGTTAATAAGACACACAAAGAAGCCAGGATATTACATACACAAAGAAACCAGGATATCACAAAGTATGAACACCATATGTAAATCCATTTATTAAAACCTCAGTTACTGAATCCATACTGGCTTTTGCCCTCAGTATCATATTGGCTATCAACTAGAAATGGGTCAGGAATTGCTGATTCAGCATAATTATCAGCTTCCAGAAAGGGTATTAGGAAGTCTATGATACAGCTGTCAATGAGATCAAGCTGTGCTTGACATTGAAACATCTGACTGTAATCACATAGCATCTGAAAAATCTTACCTTATAATTGCTGGAATTCACCCAAGAAGTGGCCAGTCCATCAACCATTTTATCCAGCATAGTCTGATCATGTTCAAGATCAGTTGACTTCTGTTTATCAGAGAAGTAATCTATCAATTCCTGGCCAACCTGAAGTCTCTTTCCAACATCCTTCTGCAGCACCTGTGCTAAGCAGTACTCCATACTGGGCTCCATAGTGTCTTAGAAATACAGCACCAGCAAGAAAGCTAGAGGGCACCAGGTCCAAAAAATCCCTCTAATAAACATACACAGGAGGTTGCCTCTTTGTTCGATGAAGGTTACTGAGGGTCTGGGTTTCAATGATGCAATTCTGAGAATGGGAACAATGCACCATGTGTGTGTGAACAGCAGCTGGCAGGATATTAAAAGTCCAATTTAAATAACTAGTAATAGACGAAGCAGTGAGCAGTGCTGTCCCATCAAATCGGCAATAATTCACAATTCAGCAGTCCATTCTGAAAGAAAAAGAACAGTATTATAGGTTAAATTAAGGCTGGAGGAAAAAAAAAAAGGATTGAAAGCATGTCACAAAATAGGTTATTCACATACAGCTGCAAAGCTGTGATAAGCTGGATACATGCAGCATTGATCTATTTTAAGGAATCAGGCAAGGTAGGTCAGGACAAAAACCTCTGGATACTCTTTACAATGGCAGTTACCCACCAGTTCCCTAAAAGCTTTAGTGACAGTAAATCTGGGGCTTAAGCAAGAGCTGATTAGTAATCAATATTATTGAGCTACCACTGCCACCATCCCCCCACAAAGGTAAAGACAAAATCCCTATGCATGTCACCAGGAAACCATATCTACTGTAAGAAGTGAAAGCAGGAAGAGGTCTGGATCCTGTTTTGCCTGTTGGCCTTTGGCAATCAATGCCATCAGCTGGGCAGCAAGTACAGCCCTAACACTGGCTCCAGGAGTGTAAAACAAGCAGCTTTCAAAAACTAGGTGCTCAGGTTGTTTAGAAGCTGAATCTCATTATATCCCAACCACACGTGCCCAAGGAACAGCACAAGCCAAATGCAATAGCATAAACACAGTTCAACCAACAGTGTTCGTACTGAGAACCAGAGCCACACACAAGAAAAGCTGGGCAAGACCTCACTGCCACAGGATCATCTGTGAAATAAGCATTTGGCTTGTGTCTAAAAAGAGTAGCTATCTATACCTGAGGTTTGGTTATATTCCCCAACCCTAGAATCTCATCTGCAGCCAAACAAATCCCTTTAGGCAGCCAGGGAACAGATTTGGGTCTATCCTTCACCCTCCCACAGACCAGGGCTCCCAGCATCACCCAGCACACTGCTTTGTGAAGCACTCCCTCTCACAGGTTAGTTATTTTTGGAGAGAGTGATAAAAGTCCAGTGTGTCTTTTTGTTTCCTGTCCATTAATATCTAAAGCTAGAAATCTGCCCTACTTTTTCCACCAGTGTAAGGAAAGCAGGTCAAGCTCAGAGCAAGGGAAGAGGCTGCAGAGCAGACACCTGGTTTAATAAACAACTGGAAGGAAGCTGGAGGCACAAGTTCACTAATTGGAAGCACTGGGGCAGTAAATCTAAATACCTCCTGTTTGAGCAAACAGGCCTTTGCAAATGTCTTAATAAAGCAAAGTAGATCTGGCAGCATCAGATGCACACAAGAATCTAAGCTTGGAAATGAAAGTATCCCCCATACAGAGATCATTTCAGTTCATTATCTCAACTTTGTCCTCTTGTCCATGGCCAGACTTAAACTGCCACATCTTACCAACACCAAACAAAGCATCCAGAGGCAGCACAGAGGCTTGTGATCATGAATTTCCCTAACCCACAAACGATGCCAGACATATCCCAGCTGCCCACGCTGGCTGGACTTCTTATTCCTCAGGCAGGAATCAAGAGAAAGCAGGTCTCACTGTTCCAGGCAGCCAGCTCAAATCCCCACTGGCTGGTGGCAATCAAAACTGGTTTTGTGCATCCAGAGACTCACCACAGCCAACTAACTGCCTGGCATATCCTAATATCAACCAGGAGGAATAGAGTGTGGCTGCAGACTAAACTCCCTCCTCACCAGGAAAACCTCATCCTCCAGAGCAGCAAGGAAGCACTAGCTGCAACTGCACACACACCACCTAGGGCTCTATGTGAGTGCCACAACAGCTTAGTGCTTGTTAAAAAAAAAAGCTACCTGAATCATCTAACAACTTAACAAAATCACTGTTTTGCTTCAAATCACTGAGACTAATTGCATATTCTAAAACTGTCAACACCACCTCAATCAACACCCTCAGAGTGACTCAGAGCACTTTTCCTAAGAGACACTGCTTCCAAATCAGAGGAAAGCCATGCCTTTTTCTATTGATGAAGCCATTGTTTCTCACTGAAGTTGAGCACCAACTCAGAAAGCAATGCCCCAAGCTCTCCTGTGCTCAACCAACATGGTTCACAACAAGGCTCCAAATACTTCTGGCAGCACAGGCAAAACTACAGGGTTGCTTCAAGAGATCATAAAAGCACAGCAGAGCCTCCCTGTCTGTACCTTTGAATACAGGTCCCTGCCCTGCAGCAGGCACTGCAGGTATGTGAGCCAATGTTACACACAGGAGACACTAAGCATCTAGCAGAAAGGTTTTCACACAGTGGGGCAGCATTTCACTGGACACCTCACTAGCAGAGAGCTACTGAAGAAGGGGTGCTAAGTGATATTTAGCAGCTGTGTCCTAACTGAAACCTTTAAAGGTAGCTGCATGGTTTGCTTCTGGACTTCACAAGTTGAATTCATGTTCAAACGTGGACTCTTCTGTTAAATCGCATAGAACATGGTGAAGAAAGTCCCCCAACTGCTTTTAAATGGAAATTAAGAACTTGCTTAAACTTGAAAACTCAAATTGCAGGAGGGTGTGAATTGCTTTGTTGCCACAGAATAGCCACTTTTTATCAACTTCATACACAGACAAGTCTCAACACATCCAAACAACCATTAGCTGGCCAGCCTGCCATGAGAAAGTGGCATACAAAGTTTCAGGGTTTTTTCCTACAGGATTTTGATTTAAGAGTTTGTAAGTCATTGCCTGCAGGCACAGAAACAACCTTTTAAGCAAAGCAAAGTAATATAAACTAATTTCTCTCCAAGGTCCTCAGGAAGGTAGAGGATAAAAATTATAACATACTACAGAAAAACAGATTTGCCTCATACAATCTGGAGGACCAGCCCACTGAAGATGTGTCATGGTACCACCAAACACACAGGGAGAAGACCCAGAAATACATTTGAATCCTGAGGAAAGCAGGAGTGGTAAGAGAAAGGAAAGGCTTGAACTGGCTTTTTTCTACCTACCAACAGGTGCTTATGTTGCACTTTTTTTAGCTAACAAATTAAAAAAAAAAGCTTTTTCACACATGTTAGGAAGTCTGTAGATTTCCCCCAACTTCCTCACAAGAGGAAGTGGCAACAATACTACCTAGAAAAACCAAGACCCAAGCTGACAAAAACGAACCTCCCAGGCAACGAAGCATGTGGCTTCCTATATGCTACCAAGATTGAAGTCAACTGGGCAGGTATCCCCCACCAGACAAGCTTCAGAAAACACAAAGCCACAGCCTCAGCCCCAATGGTTCACTTCTCTTCCTGCAGCATTCAAATGCCATGGGTTTTGGGCAGCCAATGTTACAAGACATAAACAATTTAGAACTAGGATTTTGACTACACTTCCCACAGAAGCAGTCATGCAGAATTCAAAACTAGCAACTCAGCCATACAGGTTCTGTGTTTGTAAGGCTCCAAAGCAAGTCTTTTCCCCAAATCCTTCGCTCAAGCTTGCATTTTGTACTTTTGCTAGGATATGTCTGACAACATCAACATGTAGGCAAGATAATCCAAAAGAAAAAAAAAAATTCTCCTCATCATTCCAACTCTGTCACTGCAAAAATTAAGCTCCCTTTTACACTAATAAGCCATCAAAATTATGTGCTTAGTAAAAGAGTATGTCGGTTAATACCTAAATTTTCCATCAAGAACTACCCAGCAGAAAGCCAATTTAAATGTTAATGCCAGCTTGGATCTCAAAATTATGAATTCAAAGGAGAAAGTCAACAAAAGAACTGACCAGTTACTCAGCCTAGATACTACTGCCACAACACCATAAAAGCTGGTGCAATTCACCAGCAAAACAACTGTCTCAGCATGCAGAATAAGTCAATTCAAACAGTAATATGGAAATACTTCATACCTAAGATGCTGTGGCGACAGTAAACTGCAATCATAAATCAGTGAACTTTTTTTGATGCTAAGGAGAATCCCACTGACCTCAGAGCAAGTTAAACTCCATCACTTGCAATGTTCAAGTTGTATTTTAACTTAGGATAACTTTAGAAGAAATGTTAAAATCATCTTTTCGCATCAAGGAAGGCAACTTAAGGCATAAAGAATGCAATACTACTCTCTTAGAGACTTGTTTATACTTGAGAGCTCTTCAAATATAGTTACTAGACTTCAAATATCATGCCCAACTCTCTTCTGCTCTAGGACACAAGTTTTGTCATGTTTCCCTGCCATCTATCTTCACGTGCCAACAAAGCAATATGGAACAAAACCTTCCCAGCCAACCACTCTAATACAACTAACTCAAGACAGAAGCTTGCAGAGACAAAATGTTGCTGCCACTCACAATCACTGTGGGCTAGAGCAAGCATCACTCAATAACCAGGCCTTTCTAGTCACCTTCTGGAAGGTACTTTGTACCTACTTCCAGACAAAGACTTTAACTTGTAAACAAGATGCAAAAATTACAACACCTATTTGGTGTCCTTTTTCTTCAAATGTGGTTAGGCTATGGCCCAGCAGTTGTAGAAATAACACAACAACACAGCTGTACCATTAAGTACCTAGTTCTCAGGATTTAACTACATGCAAATTGGTTTAAAATTAGTGCAAGGTATATTAGACAGGCTTTTCCCTGAACCTTGACTTTCCACAACAAAGACTGTCTTCCTTCAAAAGCTCTCCACCCTAGCCAAATGTAGCACTTTTTCAGGTACAAAAGCTACCAGGCATCAAACCTGCAGTAGTTTCTTGCTCCTGGAAGGTGAGCAGTGTAAATACTACTCTACTGGGTTTGCCAGCCAAGCCCCCTTGGGGAAGAGGCTTAGAGTAACCAGAAGAGAACCTAGAAATCAGGTCCTACATGGAGATCTCATCAACAAGGCAGCGTCAAACTGCATTTCTACAGAAAAGATAGAAAAATTATTCCTTTGTCCACTCCTCACTATTTTTGCTTCAACACAGCTATCTCCTACCTAGATTTGATATCAAACCTTTACAAAGTATAACAAGCACTCAAAGTTACTCTTCCTTCCAAGTGGCAAGTAGCAGCAGTCTCCAATGTATTCTCAGTTGTCCAAACCCTTTGGGAGAATGAGGCAGCAAGTAAAACATCAAGTGTCCTACTTGAAGTAACCATCCTTTTCCTGGTGCCAAAGGCAGGGGACACCCATCCAGCATCTGACAGATGGACGCTCCCTTTTGTACACCTGTCTCCATAAGTAGACAATAATGTCTCTTTAGAGCCCGTGCATATTGCTCAATCACTGTCATTTACATCAGTAATTAGTGTTGCCTTGTGGTTGAGCCTCCTCCTAATCCAAAGATGCTATCTTAGATTTCCAGCCTGACAACTCATGCTTTTCTAACTAGTTGCTGGGCCAGCCCTGTGGTTATCTTAATGCACTGAGTGTCTCAGACTCCTTACACATCTCTTCTACATTGACTGTCTACAGAGTAACCACCACACCTCTAGCACTCACCAGGACAACCTTGCCGACAAGCAAGGCACTGCCCATGTGCCTGGAAGCATTATTAGGTCTTCAGTGGAAGGTTTCTTCCTCCTAACACTAAGGAATGTTTGTGATCTGTCTGCTGCTGAGGGCACCTCACCCTCAGAAGAACCACATCTAGCTGAAGACTTCCACAGGCTCCACTAAGTATTAGCTGCCCTTCAGACTCACTTGGAGTCTGTTAAGGGGTTTGTGTTTAAAGACAGAACTAATTACAGCAGTTCACTTCACTGCCATGAGGAAAACTGAGGCAGATTTCTGGAGTGAAGATGGCTGAAAGATTTCCAGGGCTTAAGCTAACTAAGGCCTTCTAGCCCCCACACAATCCTTCCAGGACAGATGCTAGCTGAGAAAGTTGCATTACTCTACCCTGGGTAAGATGAGAGATAAGCTTCAGATAATAGGAATTCTTACGCCTCCACTGAAGGTTTGTGCTGCTGTGTCCATAACTGAACACCTCACAGAGAGCTACTGATTTCAGCAAGACATGAGCCTTCAAAAAAAGCTCAACAGTAATGAACGTGCAGCAAATGAAAACAACTTCTAGGTCACTTCAGTATGACTCCAATGCCTCCACTAATGGAACCACTTTGTAGAGTGGGAATAATCTTCAAGAGTAGGATAGAAAACTGGATGAGCTTTAACATCCTCTGGTTTTCCACTACAACCCCTTAGTGAAATTAGCTAGGTTTTAACTTTGTCCAAGACCAAGGGCGAATCTAGAACAAGCTTTCAAGTCTCCTTCATTGTTAACAGTTTGAGGACCAAGATGCAGACAAAAATCCTCCAATGTTAGGAACTAATCTGTGTGACTCCCTCTTATAGGAATCCCAAGTCATAGTTCCAAGGTACCATGCTACAAACAATTTATTAGGGGCCTACTAGAAAACAGCAGGGGCACAGGGTGGCAGAAGAATCAAATCTATCCTCACGCCACTTGATTCTGTGAATAGTACCCAAATTTTGAGTTTGAGTACAGAAATATCCTTTCTCTCCATATGGAGATCTCACTTCAGAGACTGCAGATCCCAGATCTGACACCTTTGGGTCACCTGGCCAGTGCTGCCTCTTTATGACTTCCAGCTCTGCCCTGCTGTCTCATGATCAAGGGGTACACAAGGTCCCCACAGTGGCTGCCACTGCAAAGTAAACTTCCAGTGGCAGTGAAACTGAAGGCAAGATAACACCTTAGGTAAAGAAAAAACATACCACTACATGCTAGCATGCTAGTGTAAGACCAGAATTATCTGGTTTTAAAGAGAAAAGTGGTTCTGAAATTCCATACTCATCTAATCCTCCAGGACCTCATTTATCCCTACTGATGTGTAAGTGGTTAGCAACAAAGTAGACATTAATAAGTTTTTGGGTACCAAGTCCCTGCCAGAGCTACCCTGAAAGGAAGTACTTGAGACAAGTGCTAGTAGTAAAATGACAGACTGGAACTGAAAAACAATACACTTGGCACAAGTCCTCAAGGGATATACTGTCCAGCTACACATCAATCAGTACAATTTCTTCCCTCTGCACTCCACATAATTTTCTCAAAACAAATGTGTGTTTTAGATAATCTTAACCAAATGCATGCTATGTAGGAGGAAAGAAAGTAAAAAAAAAAACCAAACACACACCAAGCAGTCTACACCTCAAGTAGAAGAGCCTCAGGCAGCTAAGCAGATACTACAGCCACAAACTGACTGATCACAAACAATGACTTACACGCATACTTGTGACACTAAGTCATGCCAAGATGCTGATGACACAAAAAAATCAAACTCCCAAAACTGAACAAGACAGGATCTCAGGCAGGAGCATGTNACATAATTTTTTCAAAACAAATGTGTGTTTTAGATAATCTTAACCAAATGCATGGTATGTAGGAGGAAAGAAAGTAAAAAAAAACCCAAACACACTCCAAGCAGTCTACACCTCAAGTAGAAGAGCCTCAGGCAGCTAAGCAGATACTACAGCCACAAAACAATGACTTACATGCATACTTGTGACACTAAGTCATGCCAAGATGCTGATGACACAAAAAAATCAAACTCCCAAAACTGAACAAGACAGGATCTCAGGCAGGAGCATGTAAGAAACTCACTGTGGGATGCAACAGCAGCACTTAAGTCAAAGGTTCTGGACAAACATTTATTTTCTTAGTCTCTCTTCAGACTTCCCAGATAATGATCACCTCTTCCCTGTGACATGCTTCTCTACATGACAAAATAGGGCTCTTTGCCTGCCCTCCTTCTCTGGGGCTGTTAGCCCTTCTGGAAACTGTTGTCCATTAATGGGAGAACTCTCAGCAGCAGCTGGATTTTAACTGCTGACAGGGGTCAGTTGAGCTGCAGGGAGGGGAAGGAAGGTTACCCTCTGTGCTCAGGAATAAGCAGATTCTGTTCAGCCTGGCATTTGCAACCACCCATAAGCGGATGGCCCAAGAAATCCCCCAACACAAGCACCAAGGGATTGCTGAAAGCCACCGCTGCACTTAAGATTTATAAACCATGGGTGGAGAGAGCACAAGACAATGAGGAGCAGAAAGGGTTTCTGTTTCACAATACCATGCATTGGGCTGAACTCTAGTGGCAGTTAAGAGACTGCTGGGCTGAGAAACTGCAATTTCACAAGCAAAGAGACACATCTGCAGTTCCTCCCTTCTGCTCATCATCACCTTGAATCACAGGTCAGAATCAGACTCCATTTTGATAAAATCTCTGCCTCAGCAAATCATTGTTTATTCAGTTTGGCTTTCTGAAAGCATCTACAATTGTAAAGAGAGTGCCCCACCTCAGGCTCAAAACACAGAAACACTACACCAGGGGCTGACCTGCTTGGCCTTTTATTTTGCTGACAGGAGAAACAAATCAGAGATCTTAAAATCTGCTCATTCATTTCTAATAAACTAATAATTGTGACACTTTCCTGACAATTCATTTTGCTGCTTCTATTTGGCATATTGTTTCTAGATGCAGAATGGACACCCTCCTTGCAGAGCCAAAATCTGATGAAGTGACAGAACATGAATTAACTAACAACCATGAATTGGGATCACATCTCTTGGAGAGCACCTGCAGCTTCTCAGATCACAAAACCCATTTGTTGTCCTTCCAAAACCTACACCATTACAACTCCATCCTATTCATTTGTGCTTTGTCTTGAAGTTGTTGGTGGTTTTTTGTGCTGCCGAAGAGAGGAGAAAGTGTTCTTTTGTGTTTATGATAGAGACTAGTGCAGGACAAAACATCAAGGAACTTGCACACATTTAACTCTTCAGTATCCCAATGTGCAAAAACTCTTCAACTAGTTCATGTGAGGCTTTCAGACAGCTTTGAGGACCAATAACAAGGTTGGTCCAATAGACAATATTCAAAACACCCAAGTAAGCACTAAAACACAAGCTTCAGCACTGCTCAGATCAATGGAAACTAAGAGACTACACAAAGAGCAACATGAAGCACACACCATTACACAGCAGGATAAAGCTAAGGTACTTCTGCACAAGGCCACCACAAACATCAACCCCTCATCAAGGATATAAGCTAATAGTACTATTTACTTGCAATTTGCTAAACCCACCAACTGAAAAAACAGACAAAGCCATTCCATTTTATTCACTCAGCTGAGACACCTTTACACACTTGCCAGCATTTTTTTAATGCTCTGGCAAGCAGTGTTTGGAGGTGCACTGTCAGAATCCAGCAGGAAGCTTCACTGACAAGTGCCAGGCACAGAGGCGTTGGCAGCAGCCAGCCGGAGCCAGGGACAGCCAATGACATCTCCAGGCCCAGTGTAAGCAAGGCCTGAGATAATGAGAGTCAGGGTGACACACAAGCCTGATCCAAAATCATCTGACTCCAGAAGGCTACCTGTAATGGCAGCCCACTAGCTCTGAAGCCCACATTCCTCTCATCTTCTTGAATGGTGGAGAAGTCTCTTCTTTATCCACCCTAATACTTCACGATCAGACTCTTTCACACTCCTGGTAACAGCCTGAATGCCCTTAACACACAGGATGTTTGAAGGCAAGATCCAACTCCTCACGTTATAACTCACTACCGAAACAGTCAGACTTGCTGTCAGCTGTCATCTTCTACCAATGAATAGCCCTCCCCAAACTCTATGAGGGATAGGGAAGGGCTGACTAACACATGGGAGATACGGGCAAATCAGTTTAGATTTGCAACTTAAAGCTCTGGGGTTTGCAACATTTAAGTAGTAGCTCAGATTTAAGATTCCTACAGAACCTCAAAGTTGACTGGAGAACTAGTTCATTCAACCATACATGCACTCTGCAACCAACCCTCTAAGGAACATCACATGAACTACAGAAACACTTCCACCTCACAAGCACGCTGCTGTCTCACTTCCAGCCCTGCTCATTGTCAGCCAAGTGAAGCAAGGACAAAGTGTTTAACTTCATGTCATTTTACTTCTTGAAACAGAAGCTTTTGGAGCTTTCTGATCAATTATAAGGACTTCACAAAAAAGCCGAGGACATCAGCGTTAAAAAAATACCCAAGCAAATATGTTGCAGCTTTTTTTTTTAAAAGAGACATGTATGACTACAAAACACAGAGAATCACCCACAATGACAATTTGCCATTATTTTGTCCTTGTAACTTTCAGGGTTCAGTCTCAGTAACTGACAGGGTTCAGCACAGAAAACAAGCAAAAGCAGATCATGCCAAATCCAGCAGTGCAAAGGCTTCTTCCACACGCACAGTGAGCTATGCTGCCATGATAAGGAAGACCTCAAATATAATAGTGCTGTGGTTCCATCCTGTGCTTGGTGCAGTCTCTTGATGTAGTGAAAGCTCACCACTATTGGAAAGTCTCAACATTTCCAGCTGCATCCAGTTCAAGCTTCTCCTAAATCCAGTTCAGAGTCTCACAGAGAAGCAAACACTGGCAGCTGTAATGCCTTTGCAAGGTCTAATTTGAGAACTACTGATTTAAATGGTGAATCTGCAGCATCAGGTATCAAGTGACAACACTCTCGTTTGTCTTCAACAACACCCAGGTGGCATCAAGAGGAGGTACTCGATGGGAGATGCAGCTGCTAAAAAGATGCTGAGAAACAACCTGCACTACTTTACAGCAAAATGGTCTCCATTATATTTGCCCGAGATACTGGAGTGGAGAAGACATCTCTGCCCTACTAACAGCAGCACATGCTTCTTGGCTTAGCCCTTGTATCATTTACTAAATGCAGATTTGTAAAACAAAGCTGTATGGACTAAAGAGGCAAAAAGTCAGGATAACCCTCTGCTCAACTCCACCACCAGGTTCCCCCCATATGCCCTTCAGTTCTAGTCACCCTGCCTCAGTTTCCCACTTTTCTCCAGAAGCTGGGCAGAAGATCAGGGGAAAGGGAGGGGTTTTTCCGTTCTTCAGTTATCTGAAGGAGCAGAAACTGAAAATACCTTAAACCACAGCCCCTACAGGCTCGTGTAAACACACTAATAACCACGCTTAATTTACTTAAGCGCAACATCATTCCAGGCTATTCTGTGCAGGATTCAGCTCACCATCAGTCTCACCCCTTTGTGAAGGCACAAAACTTCCCAACCTCGCTCAACCTGCCTTAAAATTTCTGGTAGAAATAAACGACGGGAGAACGCCGCGAGAGCACAAAAGGGATTGTCTGAATCCATTCCGAACCTCGAGCCGGTTTTAGACCCGCAGCAGCCCCAGGACGTCTCCGCAGCCCTGCCCACGGCCACGCATCCCCTCCCCACCCTCCGCCAGCACCAGGCAAG
>VZTY01031390.1:73-13725 GCA_013400935.1 Turnix velox
CTCCCTTGTGAGGACAGGCTGAAGGAGTTGGGGTTGTTCAGCCTGGAGAAGGCTCAAGGGGGGACCTCAGAGGAGCTTCTCAATCCCTTCAGAGGGCTACAGAAAGGCTGGGGTGGGACTTTTCAGTAGGGTCCAGGATGGCAGGACTAGGAGGAATGGATGCAAATTGGAAGAGGGAAGATTTAGGCTGGAGAGAAGAAAGAAGTTTTTCCCTTTGAGGGTAGTGAGACACTGGAAGAGGTAGCCAAAGAGGTTGTGGATGCCCCCTCAATCCCTGGAGGTGTTTAAGGCCAGGCTGGATGAGGCATTGAGTGACCTGGTGTGGTGGGAGGTGTCCCTGCCTATGGCAGGAAGGTTGGAACTAAAGATGATCTTTGAGTTCCCTTCCAACCCAAACCATTCTATGAATTCTATGAATTTATGGACAGCAAACTGGGGAGACTGTGGTTCTTCTATAGACTTTTGTACCTGTGGCCTTCACCAGGTTTTGCTGATGGGAGGGGAAAAATCCCATGGGTTCTGGAGACATCAGCAAGAGCCAGAATCTCAGGACCTAGAAGGAGATGGTGGCCAGAGTGCCAGTGACAGAGATGGGGACAGGCTCACCTTGGACATCATTCAGGCAGGACAGAGCAGAAATGGAGCCCCTGGTCCAGGGACCCCAGTTGGGGCTGATTTGGGACCATTAAGCCCTCTGAGGGACTTAAGAGTGAGGAAAAACCATCGTGCAAACTGGATGTGGCCTTAAACAAAGGCCATTTCTCCTCTGCTGTCTCCTGCCAGATCTTCTCGGCCCTGACTCAAGGTCTCATATATCCTTCATGATCTGCTTTTGTCCCCAGAGAAGGGCTGGGACTCCTCCAGACTCCAGCAAACCATTTCTGACCAGTCACCCAGTGCTGGCAGGTTCCTCGTGCTGGAACAAAGTCCCATCCATTGCTTCTCTACAAAGCTCCCAACCCAGACATCCTCCTCTGCTCTCACTGCCAGCATGGTGATGAAAAATGGCTCTTTCTCATCTGTCTGCTTCCATTCGAGTCCCTCTAGGAAAGATCTCGTGTTCTCCAGCCTTTTTGCTGCTGAAATTAGCTCTGGCACCCGTCAGGATTTTTGGGGTTTGACTCTCACATCCAGTGCTGGGAAGAGTTGCAGAGGCTGAGGAGACAAGATGTGTTTGAGAGCCAAGTGTCCAAAAGTACACACTTAATAACACAGTGAGAAGGAGGCACTTTGAGAAAGCAAATCCTGCTAAGGATGGGGGGGGGGAGGAAGGGGAAAAAAAAAGAAATAAGATGTGTTTTTGGGGGGTTCTGTCAGAATACAAGAAAGGGTTAAGCTGTGGCACAGCATTTGGGACACCAGCAGGATGCTGGAGCGGGCAGTGAGATTGGAAGCAGAGTGACAGTTTTAGGTCACTGACGAGGCTTTCTAATGATGGGGGGCTTTTTTAGGGGGGGAAAAGGGGGGAAAAATGGTGTGTTTTATTCTGTAAGTGCTGAACATTCCACAATTGCTGTGTTTAATAAATACAGCGGGGGCTCCTAGGAGACTGAATGGGGCTGAATGAATGAAGTATGTGAGACATCTGAAACCTATTAGTTGGAGCAAACTGTTAGAGAGGCAGGAATTCTTCTCTTTTTAAAAATATTTATACATTTTGCTTTCATGTCAGGCCAACATCTTATTTGGGGTTATGTTCCAGTGGAAGGAAAGGTGTGTTGGAGGGGGAGGGAAATGCAGGGGGAGGGGAGGTACATTTTTGGTTCAGACCCAAAAGGAGCAGGAGGTGCTGGGTGGCTTTAGGAACAGACTTCTTGAAATCCTAACAGGACATTGTCCCACCTTCCATGCGGGATGAACATCTTGAGGCTGGGTTCATCCTGGAGAGTCGATTGGGCTCATCAGACCTGGAGCCCCTTGCCTGAGGCAGAACCTCACGAGATTAGGTTTGTGGATGCCATGAGATTTAGCTGGTTTCATCTGGTTTTGATATTTTGAGAGGAATTTGAGCATGCAGTTGGTGTCTTCTCCAAGACATGGACAGCTCCATGAGGTCAGACTGGTGTCCAGCACCAGCAGGAGTGACGCCACGTCCCTCCCAGCTCTGCTCAGAGCTCTCTGACGCAAGGTTTCCACCCAGGCTTTTCCTTCCAGTGCACAAAAATTAGCTCATCTGCTTATTAAAAGGCAGAAAACCAGGGAGTTCTCCCTCCTGAAGGATCTAGGCTTCCCTTGGAATAGAGGTCTCCATTTATAAAAGAAGCTGAATAAAAGCCTTCTCTCACTGGAGAAGATTACTTAAGGGTTAGAGCAGAGCAGAACAACCTAACAACAAACACAGAGAAGGGGACACAGCCTGGATTTTGGATGTTGGATGGATTTTCCACCCTGAACGTGTGTGGGTGGGAGTGCCAGTGACAAATGCTCTGGAAGAATTTCCAAGAATTTCCTTCACCAGCTAAAGGTGTCCAACACACCATGACCTTAGTCTTGCTCATACATTACTTCTGAAGGTGTGTCTCACCTCCAGCCTCTTGGGAGCACCATTTCCTCATCTGGTAGGACCATCTGGGCTCTTTGCCCTCCAGCCTCCCACCCTGCAGCTGCTCTTTGAAGAGAGTGGGTTGTTCTGGGCTGGAAATGGGTTGCCAGGAGGTGAAGTGACCCATGTAATGTGATGAAGATGAGCCAGAGCCTCAATATTGAATGGAGCAATCACTGAATTAAACACAACTCTTAATTAGAAGCAACTTAGTGCTATAGGTCAAGAAAGGTGATGGATAGAAGCTTTGCCAGGACTGCAATCTTAAGATGATGGAAATTTAAGTGATGGTTTGAACCTTAGATTACAGGGATTGTGAAGAAATGTTGAAAAAATGGGGGTTGTTCAGCCTGGAGAAGGCACCAATGAGATTTTAGGGCCCCTTCCAGTCCCTAAAGGTCTCCAGAAAAGCTGGGGAGGGACTCTGGAGCAGGGAGAGGAGACATGGGACAAAGGGGAAGTGTTTTAAATTGAAAGAGGGGAGATTTAGGTGAAGGGGAGATCTCAGGAAGAAATTCTTTGCTGTGAGTGGTCCAGGTTGACCAGAAGAGCTGCCACATCCCTAGAGAGGTTCAAGGCCAGGTTGGACAGGGCTTGGAGCAACCTGGGGTGGTGAGAGGTGTCTCTGCCCGAGGCAGGGGGTGGCACTGGGTGGGCTTTAAGGTCCCTTCCAACCCAAACCAGTCTCTGACTCTGTGAATATCTGCAGCTGCTGCTCCTTGAGCTCCTTGAGGCTTCTCTGTCCGCTCTGTGAAGGGATCTGCATCTCTCACGAGCTGTTTTGCCATGTTACACTGACATATTTTAGGACAAAAGCAGCACTTCTTTCATTTCTCCCTCACACTGAGGGAGAGAAGTGCTCTGACCAACCCCAGCAGATCCAAAGGAGAGGAGTGGGGAAGTGGCCAAGAGCTTGGAAGTGGCTGTGGGCTGGGAGCAGAGCACAGCCCTGAGCTCAGCGCCCTGGCAGCTCTCCACATGGAACGTGACAGCTCTGGAGAACTGCACCTCTGCAATCCTCAGTTCCAGGAATGTTCTAGGAAGTGGGCAGAATCCTACTGGTTTTGGTGAAAGCTGGAAAAGCCCAGTTTCCCCTGGAGATTGCCTGTGGTCTCCCAGAAGGCCAGTGTGGCACAGCAGCCCGGGATGATGTTCAGGGCTAGGAAGGACACCCACTGCCCCCTATTTAACCTGGGCATTTTCCTCTATCCCCTTCCCTCTCATTCAACCAACTCTCTTCCCCTGCAGCATCCAGAAAAAAAGGCTTTTTTGAGTTAATACCAAAATAAACACATTAGTGTCCAACATGGGAGGGAAGAGGGAAGAGGGAAAGGAAGTGGATTCAACCTTTACCATGAAGAAGCAACTCGTGATCCTCTAAAAACCCCCGGCGGAGCTGTTGCAGACTGTCCTGAAGCAGTGGGATCAAATCTACTTTGAATTTGACTTTTTTTCTTTCTTCCTGTGGACCATCCCGTGCTCATTCACTTCAGCAGGCAGCTGGAATCCCGGGCTCTCAGTGGGAGGTGGCTGCTAAGTAGGAAATGGCAAGGAGGGATATTGAGGAATCTGCAATCAGGCATACACAAGGCTCTCTGCACCCCTTGTCTGCTGTGCTGGAGGTGTCTCTCATCACCTCCTCACCTTTCTTAAGGTCCCACATCCCTCCTACATTGACTTTCTACAACCACTTGGTCTTTATCTGCAAAGACTTGTCTGATCTCAACCTAGAAGGACACCATTTTGTGCCCCAACATTAAAAAGCAGCAGCAATTGATGCAGCATTTCAGAGAACGTGACTTTTCACTGGTTCCACCCTTCCAGCCAAGGATGCTTCAGCCCTCAGACAGGATTCCTCATCCCTGGGATGTCTTCTCCAGTTGACCTCCTGGCCTGGCCTGTTTACACTCTGCTGTAGAGCAGAGCTCAATGCAGGCTGGGTTGTGTTTGCTGGGGACTTTTGAAGTGGAAACAACACAGCTGGGGTGGAAAGGGCTGGCAAACACAAGATGGCCAGATGCATAGAATCATGGAATGGTTTGGGTTGGAAGGGATCTTAGAGATCATCTAGTTCCAACCCTTCTGCCATGGGTAGGGACACCTCCCACTACACCAAGTTGCTCAGTGCCTCATCCAGCCTGGCCTTAAACACCTCCAGGGACTGAGGGGGCATCCACAGCCTCTCTGGCCAACTTCTTCCAGTGATAAACCACCCTCAAGGCAAAGATCTTCTTTCTTATGTTCAGCCTAAATCTTCCCTCTTCCAATTTGCATCCATTCCTCCTAGTCCTGCCATCCTGCACCCTATTCAAAAGTCTTCCCCCAGCCTTTCTGGAGCCCCTTCAGGGATTGAGAAGCTCTTCTGAGGTCCCACCCCGAGCCTTCTCTTCTCCAGGCTCAACAACCCAAACTCCTTCAACCTGTCATCACAAGGGAGATGCCTCATCCAGCCTGGACTTAAACACCTCCAGGGATTGAGGGGGCATCCACAACCTCCTTGGGCAACCTTTTCTAGTGTTTCACCACCCCTACAGGAAAGAACTTCTTTCTTCTTCTCTCCAGTCTAAATCTCCCCTCTTCCAATTTCCATCCATGCACATGGGAGTAGGAGGAGGAGAAGGGGGTACAGGCCAGTCCTACGTCTTTGTACCCAAACCCCCATCCTGAACTTCAGCTTACTGAGTTCCCTTCCCCTTGAAAAACCCATCCATACTTTCATCATCTGAGGTTCACATCCCAACAAACCAGATGACCTGAAACTAGACTGCCCAGTCTCCATGATAGAGGCAGTTACAAGGTGTTGATGCTCATAGTACCTGAGGGGGTCCTACAGAAAGGCAGGGGAAGGACTTTTTAACATGATATCAGATGGGAGGCCTAGAAACAATGGATGTAAATTGGAGGGGGGTAGATTTAGACTTGACATAAGAAAGAAATTCTTTACAGTGAGGGTGGTGAATCACTGGAACAGGTTGCCCAGAGAAGTTGTGGATGCCCCCTCTCTGGAGGTGTTCAAGACCAGGCTGGACAGGGCACTGAGCAGCCTGATGTAGTGGAAGGTGTCCCTGCCTATGGCAGGGGGTTGGAACTCGATGATCGTTAAGGTCCCTTCCAACCCAAACTATTCTATGATTCTATGATCTTTGGAAAAGAAGACTTTTGATGTGAGGTGGACCCTGTCTGGGATGACTCAACCATGACCGTGGTCAGACTCCTTCTGTAATGAGACAGAGGAGAATTTTCTCCTCTGTTTTCACACTAGATTTTCCCTCTCGTTTCTTTTCAGCCCTGTCTCTTGTGCTTCCTTGGCTGTTTCTGCAGGGACACGAGCAAGGCCATTCCACAGGAAGTCCTTGTCTTCCCTTGCAGCTGCATATCACCCAGCCTGAGCAAGCTTTCCTGGTCCTTCTCACTGGAGACATGAGTTCATTCAGGCTCCCTCTGGCTAATCACTACCAGGCATGGAAAAAACCCCTCACACACCAGAGGAGAACATAAACATCCATGTGATGTGCACAAGCTTGAGAAGACAGGACTGTGCGAAACACATGGTTCCATTTTAATGAATACTCTTACATTTCCAGGGCTTTTTTTTTTTTTTTTTAATTTAAATTTCTTTCTCTTTGTTACTGAGGCTGTGAATAGTGGGGCTTGTTTTGTTGTTATTGTTGTGTTTTATGAGGACAAAGCCGTGGCTGCAGACATCAGATATTCTGGTGGGGAAGATAAGCTTCCGGCAAGAGCTCTTGGCTCCTGCCCAGCTCTCTATTAACTCCTTCTGGGATTGCTCAGGGCCTGACAGCTGGGGATGGGCAACAATGGAATGGTCAAGAAGCCCCATATGCTCCAAAAATCTTTTATCTAATCTTCCTCCTGAAGCAATTTCAGCCCTCACGCTTCGGATCCTTCAAAGCTCTTTTGTGCTTTCTTTGTGCTCACCAGCAATTTCCTGACGGCCCTTGGCAAGCAGGGAAAGGGTTTGTCTGCCCACAGGAGACAAAAGAAGGTGGACATGTGGAGCATAAAGGGCTGTAGAAACCTTCTGTGAGCACCTGCCTTGATGAACTAATGTCTGATCAAATGTTGGTGTGGATGTGGGGACAGTACTGGAGAAAAGAACATAGAATCATAGAGTTGGAAGGGACCTTCAAAGAACATATAGTCCAACCCAGGGACATCCTGCACTAGATGAGGTTGCTCAGAGCCTCAGCAAGCCTGGCCTTGGATGTTTCCAGGCTTGATGGCCTCCACCACCTCTCTGGGCAACCTAGGCAAGTGTCTGACCACCCTCATGGGGAAGAACTTCTTCCTCATGTCTCATCTAGCCCTAGAAACATAGGCTTGGAAGGGACCTTCAAAGGTAGTTCAATTCCCTTCATTGACTGACTGGAGTACTGTGTTCAGTTCTGGAGTCCCCAACATAAAAAAGACATTTGAATTGTTGGAGCAGGTCCAGAGGAGGGCCACAAAGATGGAGCACCTCCCTCTGAGGACAGGTTGAAGGAGTTGGGATTGTTCAGCCTGGAAAAGAGAAGACTCAGGTAGGACCTCATAGTGACTTCTCAACACCTGAAGGGGGCTTACAGAAAGGCTGGGGTAGGACACTTTAATAGGGTCCAGGATGTCAGGACTAGAAGTAATGGATGCAAAATGGAAGAGGGGAGATCCAGGTTGGAGATAAGAGAGAAGTTTTTGACAGTGAGGGTGGTGAGACAGTGGAAGAGGTTGCCCAGAGAGGCTGTGGATGTCCCCTCAATCCCTGGATGTGTTTAAGGCCAGGCTGGATGAGGCATTGAGCAACCTGGTGTGGTGGGAGGTGTCCCTGCCCATGGCAGGGGATTGGAACTAGGTGATATTTAAGGTTCCTTCCAACCCAAACCATTCTCTGATACTATGTTCCTGCACTAGATGAGATTACTCAGACCCTCATCAAGCCTGGCTTTGGATGTCTCCGTGGATGGGGCCACCACCACTTCTCTGGCAACCTGTTCCAGTGCCTCACCACCCTAATGGTGAAAAACTTTTTCCTAATGTTTAACCTAACCCTGCCCTGCTCTGGTTTCAAACCACTGCCCAATTTGTGAAAGATATTTTTATACAAACATTGATAGTCTCTGTAGCTGCAGGTTTGAAATTTTGGATGCAAACTGCCCCAAGGAAGGACCAGATGTGTGGGTTGGACTCAACCAGAAGTGGAAACCCAGAGGTAATGGGTATGCAGATCTTTTTAGTTGAAATTATCAAAGCTGTAGTTGTCATTTTCATGTCCCAAGCTGGGGAGGGACTGGGGTGCTGTCACACCTACAGGTGTGATGACACTTGCATGGTTACACAGCTTCATGGTGCCTGAGGCTAGAAGGGACATTAGATCATGAAGAGTGACCTCATAGATGTCAGAGATTACTGAATTTCACCTGTTTATCCTGGGACTGGGCCTAATCCCTTGGTGTGACTTGTGCATTTCCTCCTGCAAGGCATCCAGATTTGCTCAGAGGCATCAGAGGAACTGAGGAATCCTTGAGTTCCTTGGCAGCTTGTTGTGATGGCAAATGGCTGTTACTATTAAAAATGCTTTCCTTGTTTCATAGTTGTAATCATCCACTTTTGGCCTCCAGCTGATTGTGGGTTTTTTTCCCCCCCAATGCTAAAGGACTCTTTTTTTATCCTGCATTTGCCCCTTCTCCCACCACTTTGTCCCTCAAACTCCCTCTTGCTTTGCTACATGGAGCAGATCACCCTTCCCAGCCCTGTGGTCAGGGGCTTCAGGCCTTTGATGAGTTTTGCAGCTCCTTTTTAAAGCCTCAGCTCACATCTTTTGATATCCCTCTCCTTGTCCTTCATAGAATCATAGAATCCTGGGCTTGGAAGTACCTTCAAAAGCCATCTAGGGCCACCCCCTGCAGTGACAGGGACATCCTGCACTAGATGAGGTTGCTCAGAGCCTCAGCAAGCCTGGCCTTGGATGTCTCCAGGCACTTATGTAGCCTCCACCACCTCTCTGGGCAACCTGCTCCAGTGTCTCCAGGCACTTATGGGGAAGAACTTCTTCATCATGTCTCACCCAACCCTGCCCTGCTCTAGTTTCAAACCATCACCCCTCACCCTGTGTCTCCAAGCCCTGGCAAACAGCCACTCCCCAGCTTTCTTGGAGCCTCTTCATGCACTGGGAGACCACCAGAAGGTCTCCTTGGAGCCTTCTCTTCTCCAGGTTGAAGAGTCCCTGTTGAAAATTTGCCCAATTTGGGGGTCTATATGTATTCCAAGAAGCACTTCCACATCTTTTTCTGCTCCTCTGATGGAAGTCTGGAACGTCACAGAGCCAGAAGTATTATTCCATGCTCATGATCCTTATCGATGTCTGTCTTAACTCTAAACCTTATTAATACACTTTAAATTGGTGCAGTGTCTGCTCTGCCAGCATTTTCCTGCTACCTCCACACTGTCCTTGAACCAAACCTGGCAGGTCCAGCAGCTCCAGCCCTGCTGACTGATAGCAGCTCAATGAACTCTCCTTTAACTTGTCATTAAATTACTCCTACAGATCTTTATTACAGACAGCAGAGGGAGCAGCACAGACCTCACCATTCTGTCTGTGTTGTCCAGGAAATCATCTTTGATACATTCAGAATCATAGAATCCTAGAATGGTTTGGGTTGGAAGGGACCTTTTAAGATCATCTTTAGTTCCAACCCCCCTGCCATGGGCAGGGAGACCTCCCATCACACCAGGTTGCTCAATGCCTCATCCAGCCTGGCCTTAAACACCTCCAGGGATTGAGGGGGCATCCACAGCCTCTCTGGGCAACCTCTTCCAGTGTCTCACCACCCTCACAGGAAAGAATTTGTTTTTTATCTCCAGCCTAAATCTCCACTCTTTCACTTTGCATCTATTACTCCTAGTCCTGCCATCCTACACCCTATTCAAAAGTCCTACCCCAGCCTTTCTGGAGCCCCCTTCAGGGACTGAGAGTCTATTCCGAGATCCCCCCTGAGCCTACATTTCTCCAGGCTCAACAACCCCAACTCCTTCAGCCTGTCCTCATCAAGGTTGGAAGGGATGTTTCAAATCATCAAGTCCAATCATCAACCAAACTCTGACAAGCCTCGTACTTGGGGTTGGGCACCTTCTGTTTCATCAGGCTTTGAACTCCTCATAGAATCCAAGAATGGTTTGGATTGGAAGGGACCTTAAAGATCATCTTAGTTCCAATCCCCCTGCCATTGGCAGGGACACCTCCCACTACACCAGGTTGCTCAATGCCTCATCCAGCCTGGCCTTAAACACCTCCAGGGATTCAGGGGGCATCCACAACCTCTCTGGGCAACCTCTTCCACTGTCTGACTTGGTTGGACTCCTCCTGTTTCATCAGGCTTTTAACTCCTCATAGAATCCAAGAATGGTTTGGATTGGAAGGGGCCTTAAAGATCATCCCCCTGCCATGGGTAGTGACACCTCAGTCAAAATCCTGACTATGGAGCCAAGCTCTTGGGAAGGGTGTCAACACCTCTCCTGGCAGAGTTCCTCAACCTTCTGAGGCCACTACCCACCGCCTGCACCATGTCAGACATCAGCCCTGAGCTGCTTTTCTTGGGGTGAGTCAGTGCTGGAGGTGTTGGCACTGAGGAAAATTCACTTCTGCTGTTAGTTCCACAGCTGGCAGCAGGCGGGGAGAGGTGTTTTTGCACCTCCCAGGGAAGGCAGAGAAGTAAAAGCTCCACCATTAACTCCCATCTATTTATGTTAAAAGGAAACAGATTCGCTGCTGGCTCTTGGTTTATTCTCTCATTACACCAAACCCTGCGGGCGACAGACTGAAGACATTCAGGTTGTTGTGGCCAAACAATGACATCAGCTGATAGACTGGCTCTGAGCAGAGGGTGATGGTGACTCGCACACGACCCTGACAGGCAGAGCTTCTTGATGAGCCAAAGGAATAAAAAGGGAAATCTTATTTTCCCAGACCTTGAAATATTAATAATATTTGCAAGAGGACACAATAATGATGCAACTTCTGAGAGATGCAGGAGGCCTGATCTTCACAGAATCACAGGATGTCAGGGATTAGAAGGGACATGGAGAGATCATCCCACTGCTGGAGCAGGAACACACACATCAGGTCACACAGGAAGGCGTCCAGTGGTGTTTGAATGTCTCCAGAGAAGGAAATCCCAACGGAAACACGCCCAAAGAGAATCCCAGAAGGTCAGGGATTGGAAGGGACCTGGAGAGATCATCTAGTCTCATCCTGGAGCAGGAGCACCCAGATCAGGTCCCACAGGAAGACATTCAGGTCAGTTTTGAATATTTCCAGAGAAGGAGACCCCACAGGAAATGGCCCTAAAGATAATCCCAGAAGGTCAGGGATTGGAAGGAACCTCAAAAGTTCATGTAGTTCCATTCTGGAGCAGGAACATCCAGATCCAAATGAAGGCATCCAGGTGGGTTCTGAATGTCTCCAGAGAAGGAAACACCTCCAAAGAGAATCCTAGAAGGTCAGGGATGGGAAGAGACCTCAAAAGATCATCTAGTCCCATTCTGGAGAAGGATCACCCAGATAAGATCACACAGGAAAGCATCCAGGTGGGGTTTGAATGTCTCTAGAGAAGGCTACCCCACTGGAAACACCCCTAAAGAGAATCCTAGAAGGTCAGGGATGGGAAGAGACCTCAAAAGATCATCTAGTCTCCCTTCTGGAGAAGGATCACCCAGATAAGATCACACAGGAAAGCATCCAGGTGGGGTTTGAATGTCTCCAGAGAAGGAGACCCCACACCCTCTCTGGGCAGCCTGAGATACTCTTCTCTCACCTTGCCAAAATTTTTTCTCCTATTTCTGTGGAATCTCCTGTGTTCCAGCTTGCACCCATTGCCCCTTGTCCTGTCATTGGATGTCACAGAGAAGAGCCTGGCTCCATCCTCCTGACACTCAGCCTTTACATACTTATAGCCATGAATGAGATTTCTTCAAGAAAAACTGTCTGTGGATGTCTCCATGCTGGTACTTACACGGAGTGAGTTGTAGGAAAAGGGAGTTACAGCTTTTCCTAAAATTGTCCTCTTTCTTTTTGCTTGAAAAGAGTTCACATGGAATCTGCAGACTTTGGACCATCCCTGGAGGGAAGTACATTCCTGGGGTGACTTGTAGATTGCTGATGTCCTAAAGAAAATTCCAGCTCCTCTATCTGCAAACTGCTTTTTTAGCCTTCTCCTTGGCAGACCCAAGCAGTAAGTGGCTGGAAATCCTACACACAGCATTGAGCAGAAGTTCCTGGGATCTGGGGAGTTGGTCCAGTGTTCTCCATCTGTTCCAGCACCCCTTGCCAAGTTAAACTTCTGTTCTACAGATTGCACTTTGGGGAGAAAAGAGCTACAAAGCTTCAAAAATGGGGGGACTTTCAATTTGAGCAAGGGGAAGGAGAAGAACTTGGGCCTCTCTGAGGCTGGAGCTGTGGTGTGGGGAGACTCCACGTCTGCTTGGAGATGACCATTCCCTGGCTGTGAGACACAGACCCCAACCCACCTGAGGGCAACAAGGAAGGTGTTTTTATCCCTGCTTTGAATTTCACAGGAAACAGAGGGATCACCTTACCCCTGGGCAGGAGAAAGAGGCAATTTTCATTCTAAATAAGGCAGCTCTCCACGTCAGAAGTTCCACAGTGAAATCCCCCTGCACTCACCGCCGCGGCTTTTTTTTTATGAATAAAAATCTTAATAAATGTCCAGTGCTTGATTTTTCACAGCAGACTTGCCTGGCTTTGATCTCCACTTGCCTGGGCTCAGCACGCCTGCTGCTGCCTGCCAAGCTAAAGAGAGAGAAGGGAAAAAAAAATAGGAAAAAAAAAAAAAAAGGGGAAAAAAACCCAGTTACTTTCCTTAGGTTTAAATAAAAGTGTGGGGGTTTTTTGGTTTTTTTTTTTTTTAAACACTTGGCTGTTGAGTTGTGTGTTATACATCATGCCTCGGCCCCATCCTTTCTCTCTCCCCATCCTGAAACAATTTCCCTGTGGTTTCCCTCCTTGGTGGAGTCGAATTCCTAGAAAACAAAAGGAATGTTGCAACCCTGGTCACAAGCTCCAGGGCTTCAGATCCTACACCAGGAGGGGATGGACAGGAACCTTGGCTCCAGCAGGACACTGATAGCAGCTTTATCAGGAGTGGACACCTTGAGTTTGATCCTTGGCAAAGCAGACAGGTCTATTTGCTTCTGTAGACATCCCATAATGCCTCCCACATGCCTGAAAAACTAGGAAAGATTTCTACAGCCCTAGGAAAGGTGGAAAAGAGGGCAAGGATCTGATCACCTCAGCACAGAGCTCCCAGCAGCAAGTCCATCAGATCTTGGCTTTGACCTGCTCCTGTCTAAATGCCCCTGATGGAAACCCAAAATCTCAGTCATATTTGCACAGGAATGGCTCCTCAGCTCCTCAGGATCCTTCTCCAGCCCTGTTATCTGAGTAAAGCTCTGGTGATCACCATTCTGGTGGCATCTGATCACTGCTGGTGGCATCTCACACCCTGGCACCACCAAAGCCCTCAATTTCAGGTTCATAAGCTGTGTCTACTTCACCCTGCCATCCTCAGACCAACCTACATCATCCCCTTAAAATAAAAATATCTGAATTTCTTTGTTTCCAAGCTGGAGCCAGCAGCTTTGGCCTCGCCAGGACATCACCACACAGGGAGCTTGGAGCAGCAGCAGCAAAACAAATCCCACATTCCCTGACCTCAGTTCTCAACATGAATCTGAAAACCCAAGAGACTGATCTTCATACCTGCTTTCTTTTTTTTTTTTAATTTGGAAATGACATCATGATTAAGAGCAGACAGCATTTTTGCCTCAAATTTTTAATCTATGTGTGCTAATTTTAGCAAATGCCTTTTTTTTTTTTAACAGATTACACTCAGGGAAATGAGAAATGGAACAGACAAAGCTACTTTACATCAGCTTTGTAACGTGGTCTTGACAGTCAGTGGTGTGATTGCACTCATCATAGAATGGTCTGGGTTGGAAGGGACCTTAAAGATCATCTAGTTCCAGCCCCCCTGCCATGGGCAGGGACACCTCCCACCACACCAGGTTGCTCAGTGCCTCATCCAGCCTGGCCTTAAAC
>VZTY01031390.1:32566-45361 GCA_013400935.1 Turnix velox
TCTGTGCTTGGGGTTGCCCCAACCCAGGTGCATGATCACAAGAGGAACAGTGTGATCAGCAGGTCCAGGGGAGCTTTTTCTCCCTCTTCTCTGCTGATGACCTGGTAGCCAAATGAATCTCTGTGCTTCCAACCAAGTGCTGCCCAATTTTGAGTGTTCTCAGCCATGCAAAACCAACCTCGTGGTAGAGACTTGAATTTCTGCTAGAAATCAGTGAAAAAGGGAGAGTATTGGAAATATTTTAAAAATATGCATGATTATCATGCAGTTTCATAGAAGGAATGCATCAAAATTCAAGCAGAGCCTTACAAAGACTGTGTAGGATTTGGATTCTTCCTGCAGCCAAGCAGGTCAGTAGTGGGGTCACGGCTCACTTGGTGAAGAGAGCAGGAAATTGGCCCAAAGCAATGAACTTGAGTGAATTCTTCCTAAATTAATATGCTGGATCCCCCTGGATGAGGGCAGTGAGAAGAACGTGTGAGCAGGCAGGAGAACAACCTCTGTACTGAGCAGAGCATCTCTGAGAGTCATCCCAGCCCTGCTGAGCCACCAGTTTTTATTCACTCCTGTCTTCTTCTGATTTAAGGAATGGAACTGGCTCTTCTGAAGGTCAGTGGCAACTGGCAGGGGAGACAAAATCCTAGTCTGATTGTTCCTGATGTCCAGAAAGCCCACAGTACCTGGAGCCAGGGGTTCATTAGTTGTGGGTCTCTATGGATGGCAGCAGAAGTTCTCCTTGTAGGACACTTGTTGTCCCACAAATCATCCCTTTAGTGACTACAGAACTTTCTGGAGAAGGTCTAAGAGTTCATTCTGGCTGGATATTCTTCCTCCCATGGCTGGAAGTGTGGCCAAAGACCTGGGTTCCTGCTCATGAGGACATAGCAGTGGGTGAGCAGGAAGCTCTGGGCCACTTCATTTAGTTTTTTGGCCAACATGTGTGTCTGCAGAACCTTCTCAGCCTGCATTTCACACACTGTGCTGTCTGCCCTCTCCCACCTTGAACAATGAACAGAATTCTGCTGGGGTCACACTTGACATCTGACAATAATTGGCAGGACCTTTTGGACTGCTTGCTCAGCTTGTAGGCAACAATTCAGTGCTCCAGGGCTGCTTTTCCCAGGCTGCTGCTGCTGCAACAGCCAGACACCACTTGTGTTTGTCCCATCAGGAGGACAGTCTTGTGGTGTGGACCTTCTCCCAGTCCTTGCTCACTCCCCCACCTCCACTGTGGCTTTGGGAGAAAAGCTTTTCCTGCCAACAGCCAGGCTTTTTCCCATCACGTTGCCACAGCTCTGCTCCAGTGGGTGGTTTTTTGGGGTTTTTTTTCATTCCTCTTGGCATCTCCCAAATTCTCAGATGGAGCCACCACCAGCAGGCAGCATTTGGTGCCATCAATTGAAACTGGGGTTTAGCTTTGTCCAAGCGTATCTTTATCATCCTATTGTTTACTTCTAAGATGACTCCATGGTGCTGCTTTTCCTTCTGTCCTTTCTTAGCATCTCCCTTTTGGCTGTTTAAAATAGTTCTCTCTGGCAGCTGAGCTCTTCCAGCCTTTTTCCAGGCTTCTGGGGAGGTGATAAGGAAGATCTGCCTGGTCTTGGTGGGTCTATTTTTGCATCAACTGAGCCATGGGGAAGGAGCAGGAGTCCTTTGCCAGAAAGCTCTGGCACAACCCTATCAGCTCTTATCTCCCTGGCTCTGACACCCTAAGGAAAAGTCACACAGTGACATGTCTTTTATCCACACCTTCTTGCTGATGGGTTTCCAGCTTGTGTTTCCCAGGATGGAGATAACTGATATAAATTTTAAAAAGTTGAAGTTGATGGGTTTTGCTTTTTCTGGTTTTTTTTCCCTTTCAAAACAGCATTCTCCTTAGTGAGTTCTTGCTTTGGAATCTAATTTCATTCTCCCTCTGGGTGATTTCAGTGCCACCCATTAATTCCAATCCATTCAAAATGAGTTCTCTCTCCCATGTTTTGTTTGGAAACTCTGCTAATTTGGAGCATGTGCTTGTGGAGGTTCAGCTTTGGAGGAAAATCATGACTCTATGATTTTATGAAAAATTAGGATCTTGCAGTTCAGGGTGCCCAGGACCTCTGACAGGATCCAGAGCTGAAGAACCTCAGCTGATTGTCACTTAGAGAGAGATGCCACTTGCCACCATGTTTAAAAATACCCACTGGGTTATAAATTTCATTCAGCTTCCACTTCATAATCTGTGGGACTGATGCCAAACTGCTTCTTTCCCCGATATTAGATAAAAAGACCCTTTCTTAGTCTTTTGCCTGATGAAATAGTGATGTTTTCTTTATATATTCTTTAATATATGTATTCTTTAGTCTTTAATAAAGCTTGAAGGAATCCAAAGCCAGTAGCTCAGTAGCCATTCACATCTGAGTTTTGAGAAGATGGGGGGGACCTTTTCAAGGGATAGATCCAGGTGAAAGTCAAACTGCAGGATTTGCAGCCCAGAAGCCAACCCAGTCCTGGGCTGCATCAAGAGAAGTGTGGCCAGAAGGTCAGGGGAGGGGATTTTGCTGCTCTGCTGGGCTCTGGTGAGACCCCAACTGGAGTTACTGGGGCCAGTTCTGGAGCCCTCAACAGAAGAAGGACATTGAGCTGTTGGAGCAGGTCCAGAGGAGGGACATGGGGATGATGAGGGGGCTGGAGCAACTGCCTTCTGAGGACAGGCTGAAGGAGTTGAGGTTGTTTGGTCTAGAAAAGGCTCTAGGGGGATCTTAAAGTAGCTCCTCAATAGCTAAAGAGGGCAGCAGAAAGGCTGGGGTAGGACTTTTGAATAGGGTCCAGGATGGCAGGACTAGGAGTGATGGATGCAAATTGGAAGCGGGGAGATTTAGGCTGGAGAAAAGTAAGAAGTTCTTTGCTGTGAGGGTGGAGAGACACTGGAAGAGGTTGCCCAGAGAGGTTGTGGTTGCCCCTCAATCCCTGGAGGTGTTTCAGGCCAGGCTGGATGAGGCATTGAGCAGCCTGGTGCAGTGGGAGGTGTCCCTGCCCATGGCAGGGGGGTTGGAGCTAGATGTTCTTGAAGGTCCCTTCCAACCCAAACCATTCTATGATTCTATGACTTCTGCCTGGCTGGGAGTTGTCTGTGCTGCCTGGAGAGGCAGTGAGAAGCCTGTATCAAAGAAGAAAAGATCATCCATATATCCTGCAGGCTGAATCTTGAGCTTTACCCACCCTCCATCTGCTCAGGGTGAACTTATCTTCCCAGTTAATACCAACCACAGACATATGTCTGCTTGGAACTGGAGATTTACACATGAATTGCAGTGGCAGAGCTGGCTGGCTTTGTGTTTTATCCCATCTAATGGAAACCAGGAGCAGCAACCCAAGATGTTCCTCCATCTGTGGAGAACCTTAATCCCTACCAGCAGATACAGCTCCCTGTTCAATATCTCCTTATAACTCCTGAGCACAGGAGAAGCAGCAGATACCCAGCCTGTCAGAAAATGGGGAGGGGATACTGGTGGTGGGACACTGCTGGGGTGAAGTGGGTCTGCAGGGGGGGTCTGAAGAAACCAAACAAAACCTGGTAGGGCTGTCCCATGTTCCTGAGCCAAGGCATTGCCTTGATTTGGGAGAAGAAACATATTTCAACTGTAGCTTGTCATGGATATGAGAATTTGAGTAATGGCTGCAAATTGGAAGAGGGGAGATTTAGGCTGGAGATTAGGTTGAAGTTCTCTCCTGTGAGGGTGGTGAGACACTGGAAGAGGTTGCCCAGAGAGGCTGTGGATGCCCCCTCAATCCCTGGAGGTGTTTAAGGCCAGGCTGGATGAGGCATTGACCAACCTGGTGTGGTGGGAGGTGTCCCTGCCCATGGCAGGGGGGTTGGAACTGGATCATCTTTAGGATTCCTTCCAACCCAAACCTTCTGTGATTCTATGAAACCTTCTAATGGCCTCCCAGGGGCTACAAGATGGAGGAAGATTCTTGAATGGGGTCTGTAGCCACAGGATGAAGGGCAATGGTTTGGAACTACAGCAGGGTTGGATGAGATATGAAGAAGTTCTTGCCCATGAGGGTGAGGAAACACTGGCCCAGGTTGCCCAGAGAGGTTGTGGAATCATTTAAGGCATTGACCATGAGGCACTGAGCAACCTGGTTCTTTCCTGGTTCTTTCCTGTGAGGGTAGTGAGACACTGGAAGAGGCTGTGGATGCCCCCTCAATCCCTGGAGGTGTTTAAGGCCAGGCTGGATGAGGCATTGACCAATCTGGTGTGGTGGGAGGTGTCCCTGCCCATGGCAGGGGGGTTGGAACTAGATGATCTTTAAGATCACTTCCAACCCAAACCATTCTATGATTTGATGATCATTCTGTGTTTTGCTCCTCTGCTGCCAATGACTGACCTGACCTATGGTGGCTCCTTTTGGTGAGAATCAAACATGGTCCATTCAAAGTTCCCAGTGAGAGACTGGAATTTGGTGGAGAGATGTCACAGGAGAAGCTGTCCACCTGCCATCCTGTAGCACAGGTAGATGCTGAGTGTATCCCACAGTGACTAGAAGAGATAAAAAAAAAATGAATTCTTTTTCATTTTCAGCCCTAATGTCTGTGGCTCGAGGTTCCACTCCTACTGCTGCCCTGGCTGGAAAACACTGCCCGGAGGGAACCAGTGCATTGTCCGTGAGTATCTCTTTTCCTCTTAAGGGCAGGGGGGGAAATAACTGCCATGTGGGAAGTGGTGCCCATCTCAGACTTCAGAAGATGACCTGTTGGGGTAGGAGCATCAATTGCTGGGGTTTCTAATCTCTCCTAGCCTTGATTGAAGCAGTTTGGCTTTGCAGTAGGTCCCTGGTCTTTTATCTCCTGGTAAATTGCCATCACGTTCCTTGCTGCATGACACTGTGTGGACCTGCTTTAGAAGAAACCTGAATCAGTACCTGAAGGGGGGTACAGAAAGGTTGGGTAGGACTTTTTAATAGGGTACAGGAGGGCAGTACTAGGAGTAGTTGGTGGAAATTGGAAGAGGGGAGATTTAGGCTGGAGATAAAGAAATTCTTTGCTGTGAGGCTTGTGAGACACTGGAAGAGGTTGCCCAGAGAGGTTGTGGATGCCCCCTCAATCCCTGGAGGTGTTTAAGGCCAGGCTGGATGAGGCACTGAGCAACCTGGTGTGGTGGGAGGTGTCCCTGCCCATGGAAGGGGTTTGGAACTAAATGATCTTGAAGGTCCCTTCCAACCCAAACCATTCTATGATTCTATAATCTAAATTATATCTCCAAGTGCTACGTCTCATCTTTTAAATACCTTCCTCAACCAATTCCCATGGCTCATCAATTCAATAAAACTTAAAAAGCATTAAATACTTCAGCTTTGTCTCCTTGGTGGGACATTGCTGTCCATGGGATGGCGAGGAGGATTTAGTGAGCTTCCTGCCAAGGGGAAAGGAAAAGGCAGAAAAGTTCACATCTTACCATCACCTTGGGTCATTACACCTCTTAGCAAGGAAAATGCCAGCGTGGCACTCTTTATGTGCAAGGACACATCATCACAAGGTGTGAAACATCAGCATCTAGCTGCTCTTCTAGCCAATTATTATTCATCTAGCCAAGTGCCTCTAAAATAACTTTTTATGGAGCCATCAGGAGCTCCCCTTCGAGGCTTATCTTAGAATCATGGGCAGGGAGACCTCCCACCACCACAGGTTGCTCAATGCCTCATCCAGCCTGGCTTGGTGATGGTTTTTGGGCAGAGCTGGGTTGATGGTTGGACTAGATGATCTGAAGGGTCCCTTCTAACCTTCCCAGATGGTTGTGTGGTTCTACTGCTGGCTGCAGTGAAGGGTTAAGGAGCTCTCAGCCCCAGTGGCACGCAGGGTTAACCACATTTGGGGCTGTCTGCTGACTTTTCTCATAACTGTAAACTGTGTCATCTGGGCTGGAGGTCCTCGGGGGACTCTGGGTTGTAATTGTATTTCTAAAGCACACAGAGATGAGATACTTTCATGGGGCTCTCATAAAATCTGTGCTTACACAGGTGGAACAGGACTGCCAGCTATGCTCTTGGCTCTCATGGCACAGGAAGGGGAAGAGATTAGCAGGGGTCCCGGGCAAAAAAGGATGGAGGTTGAGGTGAAGGCTTCCTGCTGATGAATCTCTGGCTGACTCTGGCTCAGCCCCTCATTCAAAAGGAGATGTGTCTCAGTAACAGCCAGTTCCCTTCGTGCCAGAGTGCAAAATGCCTCATGGAAATACATTTTTAAGGGAAAGAACAACCTGGCTCAGTGAGAACCTCGCTTGTCTCCACCGAGAAACATTTTTAGAAGTAGTGAAATGTGCTTTCCCCATCCTCTGCTGCTGAAAATTGGGGTTTTAGCAGGAGCAGACCAGCCTGAGATAAAAAGAAGAAGCTTCCAGGAGCTCCCTGTGAGCAAGTGGGTCCTCAAGATGTTGCCCCACTTTCCTCCCTGGGTTGTTATTCTTGAAAGAGATGAATTTTCAGCCTTTTCAGCAGCCAAACCCACATCTGGGAGTGAGTTCACAAACAAGCACGTTGTGTCTACAGCCCCACTTTAACTGCTTGCTCCTAAATCCATTCCCAAGGACTGAGCCAGATCTTCAGAGGTCTGGATGGTTAAATTAGATTTACATGAGACATTAGGAGGAAGCTGTAAAGGGTGAGTGTCAGGAGGATGGAGCCAGGCTCTTCTCAGTGACCTCTAATGGTAGGACAAGGGGCAGTGGGTGCAGCTGGAACTCAGGAGGTTCTACAGAAATAGGAGGAGAAAATTTATCAGGGTGAGGGTGAGAGAAGAGTGTCCCAGGCTGCCCAGAGAGGGTGTGGGGTCTCCTTCTCTGGAGACATTCAAACCCCACCTGGACACTTTCCTCTGTGGGACCTGTTCTGGGTGTTTCTCCTTCAGCAGTGGGATGGGACTAGATGATCTCTTGGGGTCCCTTCCAATCCCTGACATTGTGTTATTCTGTGTCCTTCTTTTCCTCCAGCCATTTGCAGGAATTCTTGTGGTGATGGGTTTTGTTCACGGCCAAACATGTGTACGTGCTCCAATGGACAGCTTTCTCCCAACTGTGGCTCAGCTGGAGGTAAGAGAAAATTTCTGGGGATTCTCCCCCTGTTTCAGGAGCTCTTTGCTCTCTTAAAAAGTCTGTGGTCACAATGAAAGGAAATCTTGGAAATATTCAGTGTGTGGGCAGCCAGGTTCTAATGTGAATTGGACAATAGTCGCTAAATCTTTCATTCTTTCATGTTTTTATTAAGGATTCCCAGTGCCCCTTGACCTTGAAAAAGCTGGCAACCTGCTCTCAAGTTCTGCTAAAAAGGTCAATGGCATCCTGGGGTCTATTAGGATGGGCATAGACAGTAAGTGGAGAGGTTCTCCTCCCCCTCTGCTCTGCCCTGGTGAGACCACAGCTGGAGTGTTGTGTCCAGTTGTGGAGAACTGAGCTGAAGAAGGACAGGGAAGTGCTGGAGAGAGTCCAGCACAGGGACACAGAGATGATGAAGGGATTGGAGAAACATCTCCCTGCTGAGGAAAGGCTGAGGGAGCTGGGGCTCTTCAGCTTGGAGAAGAGGAGACTGAGGGGTGAGCTCAGTCATGGATAGAAATATGGAAAGAGGGAGTGTGAGGAGGATGGAGCCAGGCTCTTCTCAGTGACCTCCAGTGATAGGACAAGGGGCAATGGGTGCAGCTGGAACACAGGAGGTTCCAGTGAAATATGAGAAGAAATTTTGTCAAGGTAGAACAGTGTCCCAGGCTGCCCAGAGAGGGTGTGGGGGTCTTCTCTGGAGACATTCAAACCCCACCTGGACACCTTCCTGTGGGACCTGATCTGGGTGTTCCTGCTCTGGCAGGGGGATGGGACTAGATGATCTCTCCAGGTCCCTTCCATTCCCTCAGATTCTGTGATTCTGTGTGGGACCCTACAGGGTTCAACTCCAAAAGTACATCTCACAGCAGCCAATGGTGCTGCTGCTGCCAAAATGTCCACTTGCTCTTCTTTGAAGCAGAATTGAATCTGACAGTGCTTTTGTTAACTGAATAATTTTTTTTTCTTTTTTCCATTGGAAAAACTCTGGGTTTTTTCTTCTGCTGCAATTTGGATGTCAGGGAGGAACATCAGCACTTTCAGCCACTCACTGGTGGTGCTGGGGATGCAGAAACCACACTGCCACTTTCTCTGCTTTGTTTCCTCCCATCTCAGCCCTTCAGAGCTCTGTGAGGAGGAGGAGGATTCTGAAAAGAAATCCATTCTGTGATTCCATGATAAATCCAAACAGCTCATGGTCTTACATGCTCTCCTAAGAGGAATCATTGCTCTTCTTTTCACTGGAAGGAAACTGGGACTTGTGGTAGACACCAGATAAGATTCAGTAGCCAAGAAACAGGGCTCTGTGGCCACTTGGGGTGTTCAAAATTGGGATTTTCAGGAAGAAAACCTGCTTACACTGGAGGGTGTTGCAGTGCTGGGACAGGCAACCAGAGCTTGAGGCATCACCCTCTTTGGGGGGGTTGGAAGACTTAGCCAAAGAAAAACAGAGGTCTGAGGGAAGGTGGGATGGAGATGTGTGGTGAGCCCTTCCACTCAATCTCCTGTGGCCAGCACAGACACCTGTCTGGGCTTCCTAGAAGGTTGTTCATGTAGTGAGAGCATCTCCAGGTGTGGACAGTGATAGTGGGTGACCATTTGGTCTTGGCAGTTTAAGGAGTCCACACATAGATGATGACAATGCTCAAACACAGCTGCAAAGACCCAGAGCTGGGGCAGAGCGATGTTTGGAGGAGGCTGGTTGTGCCTCTGTGAAATGTAGAAATCAATGGGTGTGTTTTTAGAGTCTTTTAAGGTCTCAGATGGCCACAACTCAGAAATTCATTTTCCATTATTGCCCATCTGTGGGGGAAGCTATTGTTAATGGAGTGGCTTGCAGGCATCTGATGGAAGGCCAAGCAGGCAGCCTCCCATCCCACCCCTGCACCTCAAAACCACACTCAGGGTGTGACTGGAAGAAGAAGGAAATTCCCAGAATCTGATTGCAAAGTGCCACGTCGTGCTGCAGCCCTGCAGATGTCCCCCAGCAAGGGCTCTGTGAAACTTCCTCTGCTGAGGGGAAGGTGCTGGAGAGGCTGGAGTTTGTGGGGCTGAGGGTCCATGTGTTAGCAATCAGGGAGGAATGCAAGGAATGCTGTAAGCACTATATACATTTGGGCACAGACCTGGCATTCCCCTGAGCCTGGGGTGGATTTCAGCATGTGCTGGGGGTGGGGAGGGTGTGTGGGGGGGACAAAGGGGCGAGGGGGAAGAGGTTTCTCTGCAGGGGCTTGGTCAAATCTGGCATTCATTGTGGGGATGTTTGGATCTGCATTTATCATGAGCGCTTCAGGGGAGGTAAAGCAGACAAATTGTGCATTCCACAGGCAATAAAAGCCACTCTGCCCCTCTCTCTGTCATAACAGAAAAAAAAAAAAAAACAACCTTGGTTTCCTACTTTGGGGAGTAAAGATGTTTTAGGAGCAATTTGCAAGTGGGTGTTTAGAGAGTAGGAGTCAGGGAGAGGGGAGAGAACCTGCCTGCAAACTCCAGGGCTGATGGCAGGGTGGCTGCAGCCACCAATCCCTCAAAATAAATTGTAGAAACTAATCCAATCATAGGAGAAGTTAACTAGGGCGAGCTGTCATTCCCTTCTTCCTGAAGCTTTGGTCTCTGCTACCCTGGAAAATCCTGACAGAGAGTAATAGGCATTTAAATTCTTGCTTGAAAGATGATGTTCTGAACTCCACATCTGCAGGGGGTGCTCACAGAGCCAGCCTTGGAAATAAGTCATAGAGTCATAAAATGGTTTTGGGTTGGAAGGGACCTTAAATATCACCAAGTTCCAACCCTCCTGCCATGGGCAGGGACACCTCCCACCACACCAGGTTGCTCAGTGCCTCATCCAGCCTGGACTCAAACACCTCCAGGGACTGAGGGGGGATCCACAGCCTCTCTGGGAAACCTCTTCTAGGGTTTCACCACCCTCACAGTAAAGCCAGATGTTGGTGGGTCTTCAGGGCCTTTGGGGTCACAGCATAAGAAACTGGGATCTGCTCTGTGCAGGTCAAGAAACACTCTTTACTGATTAGTTGGGGTGAGCATCAGGGCTCTCTCCAGAGCCTGACTTCCCAAATTCTCCTGCTTCTCTAAACCTCAGCCCTTGCTGTGTGCACTGGATGCTGTGTAGGGAAGAGCTGTGAGGGATGGACAGCTCTGACAGACAGATTCTTCCTCTGCCTCTGGCTCTGGGCAGCCCTCCCAGCTTTGCTGCCTGTAATTGCTTTCCCAGGGCTGATTAATTGTCGTTTGGGGTGCAGGGTGCTGGAAAGAGGGCTTTTTCCCAGAGAGACTGGGCTCAAGTCTGACAATCCAGGCAAAGCTTTGAAGCCTTGAGCTTAGTTGGCTTTTAATGATTAAGCTTTCATCTAAATTTGGCCCCATCTCTGGCCGTGGAGCAAGAGGAAGGATGGTAGACATCACAACTAATTCAAACCACACCAGCAACACGGGGATTAAATGTACAGCACATGTGCCTGGTGCGTTGAATGCAAAGCTCCCAGACTTCCCCTTCCACTCCTCCTTCCTTTCAGGCTTCCTATGAACAAGGCGTCAACCAAATCATTATCCCCCTTCTTGGACACTTCTGCGTTCTACTGGGAGAGTTAGAATCATAGAATAGTTTGGTTTGGAGGGGACCTTCAAGATCATCAAGTTCCAACCCCCCTGCCATGAGCAGGGACACCTCCCACCAGACCAGGTTGCTCAATGCCTCATCCAGCCTGGCCTTAAACACCTCCAGGGATTGAGGGGGCATCCACAGCCTCTCTGGGCAACTTCTTCCACTGTCTCAGCACCCTCACAGCAAAGAAATTCTTTCTTCTCTCCAGCCTAAATCTCCCCTCTTCCAATTTGCATCCCTTACTCCTGGACAGACATTTTGGACAGACCTTTCACTTGCTCTGGCCCAAGCCTTTCTCTGCTTGAATCCCAGAGGACACAAGCCTGAGCATCTCCACACACACATACCCACCAACTCCTTTTTTGAGCTTACCCAAGCTGCCTCCTCTCCCTGGCAGATACCATTCCCCCCCTTGCTGCAACCTCAGGCTCTTGCAGTTTGAGTTGTCTCATCTCACAAAGGAGGAAAGCATAGAATCATAAAATGCTTTGGGGGGAAAAGGATATCAAAGATCATCTAGTTCCAACCCTCCTGCCATGTGCAGGGACACCTCCCACTACACCAGGTTGCTCAGTGCCTCATCCAGCCTGGCCTTAAACACCTCCAGGGATTGAGGGGGCATCCACAACCTCTCTGAGCAACCTCTACCACCATCTCACCACCCTCACAGCAAAGGACTTCTTTCTTATCTCCAGCCTAAGAGATAATCCAATTTGATTCTGTTCCTCCTAGTCCTGCCATCCTGGACCCTGTTCAAAAGTCAGTAAAGAATTCAATCTGTGTGACCCATCTTTGTAACTCAACATTTGGGAAACCACCTCCCCTTTTGGGCTCTTTTACTTTACTAGCACATTCTCTAAAGATTAAATAGTGATGAAACAGTTAAAATCAAGACACAGCCTTTTTGTTTACAGCAGTAGAAGACTCCCTGACTCTTATTTATTGCTATTGTTTTATTACAGTCCATTAGTCACAGCCAGTGTGTCTTAATCTAGTGGGAAAAGCTGAACTCTGACATGGCAAGAAGATGATGTCTGCTTTTCTTTACAGATTTCTTAAAAAAAAAAACACCTTTCCTATTAAAATATTACCAATAAGGCCACAGGGCAGTTGTAAAATGAAGAAAAATATCTTAAAAATTGATGGTTTTCCTCCTCCAAAGAAGTTCTATCACTGAAACTTCTCATAGAGATGTTTCTGGTAGGAAGGTGTTTTAAAGGTGACATGGCCTAGAATATGAAAAGTATATTTTGAAAGTGGAGTGATATAGAGTGTGATGGTTCTTTCCCTGTTCCTCTCTGCAGTCCAAACCTGCAATGTGAGATGCATGAACGGTGGGAGCTGCAATGAGGAGTCCTGTCTCTGCCAGAAGGGCTACACTGGGACCTACTGTGGGCAGCGTAAGTACCTGTAACCCCTGGGGGGGATCCACGGTGAGGAGAGGACAAGGAGCAGCCTGAGGTCACCATGAACATGCAGGAATCTCAACCATCTCCACAGGGGATGTTGGGATATAGATACATTAGATATCATTAGATATCTTTGGGAGAAGAGGAGACTGAGGGGTGACCTCAGCCATGGGTAGAAATATGGGAAGGTGAGTGTCAGGAGGATGGAGCCAGGCTCTTCTCAGTGACATCCAATGATAGGACAAAAAGCAATGGGTGCAAGCTGGAACACAGGAGGTCCCACAGAAATGGGTGAAAAACCTTTGTGAGGGTGAGAGAAGAGTGTCCCAGGCTGCCCAGAGAGGGTGTGGGGTCTCCTTCTCTGGAGACATTCAAACCCCACCTGGACACCTTCCTGTGGGACCTGCTCTGGATGTTCCTGCTCCTGCAGGAGGATGGGACTAGATGATCTCTCTAGGTCCCTTCCAGTCTCTGACATTCTGTGATCATTTATGTCTAAAAATATATATTTGGTATAATTTCTTTGACTCCTTGCTGGGGACATCTTGATCTTGGCATTTAAATCCCAATACTGACTCCAATGGATCACAGAATCATAGAATGGTTTGGGTTGAAAGGGCCTCAAAGATCATCAAGCTCCAACCTCCCTGCCATGGGCAGGGACACGTCTGAAATCTTTGTAAACATCTTC
>VZTY01031391.1:0-39395 GCA_013400935.1 Turnix velox
GGAAGGAAAGGACTAAGAAAGGGGAGAGGAAAATGGGGAAAAACCCAAACTTCACATGACCAAAAAAGATGCAGGAACTTTTGAAGCAAAACAATAGCACCAAGTTTGCACAGAAAACATTCTAATCTATTCTAATCCATTCTAATACAGCAAAAGGCTTCTCAGACTTCACAAAAAAAAGCACAAGAATGAAATGATATTAATTGCCATGTAATAAAAAAAATCAGTGTAAAAACAGGAAAAAAATTTAAATAGTAATGAACTGGGGTTTTTTGTTGGTTTATATTACATATTTATACACGCACATATACACAGTGGCACACAAAGTCAGAACCATAACCGATATTTTCATCTTGCCTCAACTTTGAAATTTAGGATTTTATCAGTAAAAAAATAAAAAGCCTGTAAATCAGTTTAGCCCAAAGAAGCATTTTGATTGCCTGATTTAGCTTTGTAAAGGAGAAGTAAATCTTATAAGTTGGTCTCTGTAAGCCTCACAGCTGGAAGGTTCTAACAGTACTTTGCAGTTTCCAGTGATCAAAGTAAGTTACTTTATATTTAAAACTAAGAATTTCATAATGGAAATAATGCAACACCAGGGGGTGCAGTCATCATGAAATAATTACACTTCTGGGAGATTACAGACAAGCCTGTACCCCAGGGGTGTGATTATCCCATGATAACCACATCCACTGAAATTACCTTATTGCAAAAATAATCTCTATTCACCAGCGAGATATTATTCAGTAGGCGCTTCTTTAATGGTAAGATTATTTTTATTTTTTTTTGGGGAATGAATTACTGGCAAGATTAGCAAGATGGTCCCAGAAGTAGAATAACCAAGCTATAGTGTCTGACTTAAAGCACTCATTGTAGTTATTTTTGTTTGCTGCAGTGTATGTTAAATCTTGAAAGGCAATACCTCTGGAAAAGCTGGATGTTTTTCAAGAAGAAAGTCTTAATGGCTGTCCCCATGTGCCAAAAAATGTGCTGTCGGGTAAAAAGACCAGCCTGGAGGTGTTTAAGAGATGACTAAATGTAGTACTTAAAGTTTAATGATGGTTTTTGTCAAAGTCAGATTGATGGCTGGACTTGATGATCTGTAAGGTCCCTTCCAACCTAGGCAATTACATGTTTCTAACTGTTTTGCTCTAGAACTTTTGCCCCACTGAGGTTCCACCAGAGTAAAATGAAGCCCACGACCACTCTCTGCACTCAAGATATTCAACACTGAACCCAAAATTGGCAACCACCAACCAGTTTATGTGCAAAGAGGAAGATTGCAATGCAGTTTTCACATGACACTTAAAGACTACATATAAATGTTCCAGTGTCACATTAGGAAAAGTAAAAATACTGTTTTGCTTTCATCAGAACTTAATTTTAGAGTGGTAATTGCAGATCTGTAGTACTCAAACTTACTTACCCTCATCCCAGACAACACAGGACTGCAGGCAGGGTTTAGTTAAAGCAAATCAGTTACTGTTTTGGGGTTTTTTTCTGATTTGTAACCTAAGTTGTAACACTCTACGTGGATGAATTATGAGCCTTAAGAGAACTGCTAAATTCAATAACTTGTTCTCACTTAACTGTAGCGCTTCATTTACACATAGGGAATTTCATGAAGTCATCAAGGAAGTGTAATTTTTAAATCAGATTAAATTTCAGAAAAGCTGTAAGGATTGTATTGCTGAGGTTAGAGAAAGCAGACAATCTTTCCTCTGAAGATCTAATTACTGATATTACCACCTCCTATATAAGCCCTGTATATGCTATTAAATCAAGGAATTTGATTTGTTTTAAACTTTACCTACACTGTTTTTACGTACAGAAAAAGAAAAAGCAGCAATATCATTACAGCTGACTGCTCCATTCCAAATTTGGTGTCACACAAATTATATAGACAAACCCTGATCTCTCGCCCACCCCTACTCCCTGAAATCCTTGCTCAGCCTATAAAGAAGTCAGTGCTCAGCACAGCATGCTGGCTGACAGATTCCAGAGATGAAAATGAGAGGGCTTTGGCACAGCCTGAGAACATCAAAAGTAGTTTTAAAGCCCTTTCCTTCAATCAAAATTCAGTATGGGACTGAAATTTCCCTCTTCAGCCTTAGAAACACAGTTTGGGAAGGCTATCAGAGAACTTCTCTCTACAAATGCTTTCCATCTCCTTCAGCCAAAGACTCTTAAAATTTACCCACATCATTTGAATGGGGGCAAGGGCAAGCAGAAGAGAAATCTTCAGCACAGATGACATGTGAGAGCTGCACAACGTAATTCTATCACCAAATGCTCAAGATCTATTTCTTCTAATGTAAGAATGAGGCAAAATATAATTCGAAGTTATAACCCGCTGAATAAAAAGTCTGAGAACATCAGCCACAGGATGGCAAATACAATGGTGTACTCATCACACAGTGCCTAAAAGCACAGTTACATATATAAAAATCTCTACTTTCCTCTCTAAGCATAATAAGCATAAAGATATAATCCATGATATAGTAAGTATTAAGCTTTTCTGATGTATTCCAGCTTTTCCAAAGAGTTTGCCTGAATTCAAACTGGAGCAATCTATTTTAAAAATTTTTTTACTGTATGCTGTCATTCTGATATAAACAGTCTTGTTGCAGCTCCTGCATGTCTGTCACAGAGAGACTTAGGGGAAGAGGCATTACAGAACCTTCTTAAAATACTTAAATAATTAGAAAACTAGCTCCTTGTAAATTGAAACGATGAAATTGTAGCTCCTATGTTTGGAGTAAAGAAGCTTTTCCCCTTGTTTCATCAACTCTTTGAAATACGATTAACTTAGATCTAAAATTTAATGGGCTGAGCTCCTCCAGAATATTAATCAACCTTCAAGAGACATTAATTGCCTACCTGAACCATCAGTGGAGACTGAACTTGCATTAATTCCAGAAAGGCCAAACAAGGGACACTCTCGATCGGTATTTACATGTCCCCACTTGTGGCATTTAATGCATCTCACATTCCGCACCTAAAAGGGAAAAAAAAAAATTGACATGATTCAGTTAAAACTATAGCTTAACACTTAGAGAAACATCTATTTTATCAGGCATAAGAGAAGCTTTTAAACTCACTGAGAAAAGTGACAAAATTAAGAGAGTCCATGTGAATGTTCTGTTCTATTTGAAATAGACCCAAAACATACAGAGAGTGAAATGTAACTTGCCTGGATCCCAAAGGGCTGATCTCTGATGTTCATGTCATCCTTGGCATATCTGTCACACAAGAACAGAAATAAAAACACTCAATTCACTGTTTTTCTAAAAAGCATACAAAACTTCCTTTTATTGCTAAGTGTGCATCCATTCCAAAGTTATACCAGGAGCAAGCAACCCTTTTTAATAGGATACATGGTGACAAGACAAGGAGTAACGGATGCAAATGGGAAGAGGGAAAATTTAGGCTGGAGAGAAGAAAGAAGTTCTTTACTGTGAGGGTGGTGAGACACTGGAACAGGATGCCCAGTGAGGTTGTGGATGCCCCACCAATCCCTGGAGGTGTTTAAGGCCAGGCTGGATGAGGCAATGAACAACCTGGTTTAGTGGGAGGTGTCCCTGCCCATGGCAGGGGGGTTGGAACTAGATGATCTTTAAGGTCCCTTCCAACCCAATACATTCTGCTAATGTATTTAAAACATTCATTTCAGAGTTGTACTTCTGGCAAACATTAGATGCTTAAATATTAAAATGTTCTAATGAATTACTGTCTTACGTATTGATGTAAAATTGAAACAAAACCAAAGCTGGTATAGGAAATAGTAGCAGTTTCCAGACAGTATTAATTAACTCCTAAAACCTGATAGGATTACACAAGCAACCTGTTTAAAATAAAAGATGAAAAAAGGAAAAATATAAAAGATATGAGAAGTAAGTAAGTGCAAGAAAATTATTTTATTGAGATGGAATCCAAAGATCTTACTTTTCTCGAGGAGCAACTTTTTGCCATTCAAATTTGTATTCGGTCTCTCCTTCTTGCTAAAGAACAGAAAACATGGTAAGTCCAATTTGTTTTAAACACATTTTAAATAGGAAAAAAATAAAGAAATGATGTAAAATTACCTCTTTAGTTTCCTCTTTGAGTGTTCAGAAGTCATGGAAAGAAATGACACGTTTATTACACACAAAAGGCAGCTGGTATCTAAGCTTTATTTCAAGAGAGTGTAGATACAAATAATCAGCCTCTAGTGCACTGTTAAAAACCCTGTAAAACTGGAATAAACTTAAACTACATTGCATTTGTATATAAAATCAAAAACCTTCACCCTTTGCAAATATAGCAACAACAGGTAACTTTCAAGAGCTTAAAAACATCTATTTCTTAGCAAAGTATACTGGCTAAGCTCAAGAGAGAAATCAAAGAACTTTAGAAGTTGAACATGTTTTCTTTTAAAGGACACGTGTTTTATGAGTTCTGCACTTAACATTCAGATTTTTTGAAAATTAAATAACTATCATGAGCATCTACCAGGAACTTTGTAACTTTTACATATTTTTCCTTTCACAACAAATCATTGTTGAAATAAAACCCAAATCATAGAATAGTTAGGGTTGGAAGGGACCTTAAAGATCATCGAGTTCCAACCCCCCTGCCATAGGCAGGGACACCTTCCACTAGATCAGGCTGCTCAGTGCCATGCTCAGCCTGGTCTTGAACACCTCCAGAGAGGGGGCGTCCACAACCTCTCTGGGCAACCTGTTCCAGTGTTTCACCACCCTCACTGTAAAGAATTTCTTTCTTATGTTGAGTCTAAATCTACCCCCTTCCAACTTCCATCTGTTGTTTCTGGTCCTCCCATCCGATATCATATTAAAAAGTCCTTCCCCTGCCTTTCTGTAGGACCTCCTCAGGTACTGATAAGTTACTGTAAGGTCCCCCCTGAGCCTTCTCCAGGCTGAACAACCCCAACTGCTTCAGCCTGTCTTCATAGGGCAGTTGCTCCAGCCCTTTGACCATCTTTGTGGCCCTCCTCTGGACCCGCTCCAATAGCTCAATGTCCTTCTTATGTTGAGGGCTCCAGAACTGGACGCAATACTCCAGGTAATGACCAACCCCAACCATTCTCAGTCTGAATGAGGTTAAAGCAGCACAAGATCAAAATGACTCCACACTATAAATCTCTCCATATTCACCCAGGAAGAACTAAAAATCATAATTTCTAGCATTAGCTCACTATTGTAGCTTCTATCTACACATTATTTTAAAATAAAAGACACCATGCATATTTCTTCAGAGGGTTTTTAGCTCTGCTTTGCTGTCTGCTCACAATTATGGAAGGAGAATACCTTTCTTTGCTCCAGGTGGGGCCTCATACATGAAATTAAGACCGTTCTTCACACGCTCATCACCCATAAGCAACCTTAATAAAAAGGACAGAGTTTGAAGTGTTACAGGGTAAACATTCATTTGGGTATTATTTATTAACAAAAAAAAACTGAGACAGGAAATTGTGATTTTTTTTTATTTGAGTACCAGAAATTGAGTATCAGAAAGCCTCCAAGACCAGTCTGTCCTTTTGTATATTTCATTATTTATGAAAAAAACCTACATGCTTTAGTTACAACAGAAATACAAAACCCACAGAATAATAGAGAAGAGAATCTGTGTGGCACAAACACTTTGCTGCACAAGCCTACCTGCTATTAATTAATTTTGAAATTAATGACATGGCCCACACAACTCATTTTAAAGGAGTTATTGTGACCTCTGCTCAACCAGAGACCACTGTATGAGTCATTGTTGCCTGCTTCTATTGCTGTCAGTGGAAGACTGTATTTCCAATAACTCACAATGAGAAAAAGGGACAGCAGGAAGAAGAATTTCATGCCATTCCTCACCTATTATCATAGGATTCCTGTTCTTTAAGATACTGTTGCATCAATTCCTCTTGCTTCTTCTTATCATATGATATTTTCTGCTCTGCCATCCATACCTAGTTAAAACAGGGAGATTTATGCTTTAACCAAACATAAAAACTACTACAAAATGTTATCATTTGTTACTACAAAATAGTTAAGTGGATTAAACTACTGAAAATACATTACAAGGAAAAATTCTAATTGCATAAGATATTATTTTCATCTATCTCACCAGTAACTTTGCTGGGCAACAGCTCCAACAACTGGAAGCCCAACTTCCACTGGATTTAGAAGGGCAAAGTATGTCTTTGGAGGTCCAAAAATTAGAATGGAAACGTGGGAATAATCAGGACAGAATCTGAAATATGATGCTTAAGAACTGAAAGGACGAGGGAAAGGAATGGAAAGGGAGGAGGGGACTCAGAGAATACCCGGGCGTGCCAATGTCCTTCCCTCACCATAGTCCTACCAGACCCAAACTCCGGAATTGGCAGCTCCCGGAACTGGGAAGGAAAACCTGGAGCCAGGACAAGGCAAGATGGGACATAGTGGGAAAACATGGACACAAAGCAACAGGTAGGGATTTTCCAAGGGGATGTTGGAAAGCTGGAGCCAACACAAGGCAATAGACAGAGACTATGAGCAAGCAAAACCGAAACTCCAAGGATTTAACCTTCTTCCTACCTCTTCCCCATCTGGCACCACAAGGCACGGCCACGGCCCACATATGGCACTCAGGTGGCCACAGCCTGCCCCGGCGCTCGCTGCCTGGTCCCCAACGGCCCCCAAACCCTCCTCACCTTCTTGATGTTGGACTTGGAGGCGGGATGAAAATCCTTCTTGCACATGAAGTTGGCGAACGACTTCCCCATGGCGGCGGCGGCGACGAGGGAGCCACTGGCTCCCGGCACCAAGTGGATCCCTTCAGCCGAGCCCCTCCACGCAGCGAGTGGGTTCCTCTGCCGGCTCCACACACCGAGCGGGTCCCTTCAGCCGCTTCCCTCCACGCACCTCAGGGGTCCCTCTGCCGGCTCCACACACCGAGCGGATCCCTCAAGACCCTCAGCCGAATCCCCTCTCTAGCTCCACGAACCTACCGCGTCCCCCAACCAGCCGCCTCTGTCAGGCCTTCCGGGTCGGCGGGCGGGCCTTCCTGCGGGGCGAGGCACCTCCCCGCTGTCACCGGACCCGGAGCAGCAGCTGCCACTGCTACGACCGCCACCACCATGTCTCCTCAGCTGCCTCCTCGCTCCTGCGACACCTTTGTGGCGCTGCCGCCCGCTGCGGCGGGGGGTCGCGTCATTTTCGGGAAGAACTCTGACCGCCCGGCCGACGAGGTGCAGGAGGTGGTTTATTTCCCGGCCGCCGTCCACCCTCCCGGCGCCGAGCTGGAGGCGAGTTCTAAAAACAGAACTAAATAGAACACGCAACGCCTGAAGCCGGGTGTTTGTGTCAAGGCGTGGGGGGGAAATGGTGGCTAAAAGTAACGGTGGCGTCCTGGTCGTTACAGTGCACGTACCTGAGGCTGGCGCAGGCAGAGCGGACTCATGGAGTGGTGCTGAGCCGGCCCGCCTGGCTCTGGGGCGCCGAGATGGGCGCCAACGAGCACGGGCTCTGCATCGGCAACGAGGCGGTGTGGGGGCGGGAGGAACCCGCCGACCAGGAGGCCCTGCTTGGAATGGACCTCGTCAGGTGAGGGGGAAAAGGAGTTTGGGGTGGTTTTGGTTTGAATTGTGATGGAGGCAGGGGGGCCCTGCCTCTTGTGCTGCTCTAAGCATGGTTAAAAATAAGTGTTTCTTGGCACGGAAGGACGTGGAGCTGTTGGACAGGGGCCAGAGGAGATCCATGAGGATGAGGAGGAGGCTGGAGCGGCTCTGCTGTGAGGACAAGCTGAGAGGGTTCAACCTGGAGAAGAGAAGGCTGCGGGGAGACCTCACAGTGGCCTCCCAGTACCTGAAGGGGCTACAGGAAAGCTGGGGAGGGGCTGTTGGTCAGGGCATGGAGCCACAGGATGAGGGGGAATGGTTTGAAACTAGAGCAGGGCAGGGTTAAGTTAGACATCAGGAAGTTCATCCCCATGAGGGTGGTGAGACACTGGCACAGGTTGCCCAGAGAGGTGGTAGAAGCTCCATCCCTGGAGACATCCAAGGCCAGGCTTGCTGAGGCTCTGAGCAACCTGAGCAAGTGCAGGGACATCCTGCAAGGGGTTGGACTGGATGGCCTTTGAAGGCCCCTTTGCACCAAACATGCTCTATGATTCTTCCCAGTACTGTTTCACCCCCAGTGCAATGCACACATGGGACCCACAGACCTTTCCTAGCAGCCCTCCCTGCCTTTCTGCAACTCCATGGGGTTGTTTTTCCCCTACTTCAGACAAGCCTTTTAAGTGACTTGCTCCTTTGTCTTACCACATCACACCAGCCGGAAATAATACTCCCTCTAAAGTTTGAACATGCATGCATCATAGAATGGTTTGGGTTGGAAGGGACCTTAAAGATCATTTAGTTCCAACCTCCCTACCATGGGCAGGGAGGAAACTGCACCAGCCTTGCTTTAGGCCCCCTCCAGTTATTGATAAAATAATTATAATTCCAAAGATAACATCTTCCTTCTGTTTTAAGGCTTGGACTCGAGAGAGCAGACACGGCAGAGAAGGCTGTTACTGTCATAGTTGATCTGCTAGAAAAATATGGGCAGGGAGGAAACTGCATGGAGAGCCAGATGGCATTCACCTACCATAACAGCTTCCTAATAGCTGACCGGAAGGAAGCCTGGGTGCTGGAGACATCAGGAAAATACTGGGCCGCAGAAAAAGTAGAAGGTAGGAGTGATGCTTTCAAACACAATGATGGTTGCATTGTCAAGGGAGGTTTTTCAGATTCAGAGATGACCACTTCAGGACAGTAATGTGGTCATTTGAGAGTGACTGGAGTATGTATGGTCTTCATGATGGTGACGGTAATGTCATCTGGTGGGCTGGGTAGTGTTGATGTTGAGCTCTGAAGTGTTGGAACGGGTCCATAGGAGGGCCATGAAGATGATGAGAGGGCTGAAGCACCTCCCTTATGAGGACAGGCTGAAGAAGTTGGGGTTGTTCAGCCTGGAGAAGGCTAAGGGTAGACCTCATAGTAGCTTCTCAATACCTGAAGGGCATCTACAGAAAGGCTGGGATAGGACTTTTTAATACGGTACAAGATGAGACGACTAGGAGGAATGAGTGCAAATTAGAAGAGGGGAGATCAAGGCTGGAGAGAAGAAAGAAGTTCTTTACTGTGAGGGTGGTGAGACACTGGGACAGGTTGCCCAGAGAGGTTGTAGATGCCCCTTCCCTACAAGTTTTTAAGGCCAGGCTGGATGAGGCATTAGGCAACCTGGTGTAGTGGGAGCTGTCCCTGCCCATGGAAGGGGTTTGAAACTAGATAATCTTGAAGGTCCCTTCCAACCTAACCATTCTATGATTCTGTGATTCTTCATTTGGCTTAGAAGAACAAAGATATGTCTTTGGAGGTCGAGGAGGAAGAACATAAATCAGGACAGAACCTGAACTAAGATACTGGTCATAGAAGTAAATGAGTCAGGAGTGAGTGGCATCAGAATTTCAAATCAGAAGGATTGGACAAAAACCAATCACAGAAATCACACATCTTGTAGGAAACTTCAGTGCCAAAATACCAAGAAAAAACATTTGATGCATTAAAATGGTTCTTTCCTCCCTTTGCGTGCAGGTGGGGTGCGGAATATTTCCAACCAGCTCTCTATCACCACCCACATTGACAGAGAACACCCACAGCTGAGGGAATATGCCAGAAGCAAGGGCTGGTGGGATGGGCAAAAGGAATTTGATTTTGCTGCCACATATTCGTATGTCAACACAGCCAGAATGACCACAACCAGAGGCCGGTATTGTGAAGGCTACAAACTGCTGAACAAACACAAAGGTATAATTTTTTTGAGGTTGTATTTTAAGATATGCGAAGCATTTATCAAGCTGCATCAATTTAAATCCTAAATTGTTAGACATTAGGCAATTGTTCACATGATTTTAGGCTGGAGATAAGAAAGAAGTTCTTCACTATGAGGATGGTTGGAATTAGATGCTCTTTAAAGGTCCCTTCCAACCCAACCCATTTTATGGTTCTGTTCTGTGATTTGGTGAACCACAAGTTTACTAGAATATCTCCTTGCCTAAAGGAGAAATGCTGAACTTGAACCCTTCCATCCACTTTCACCTATCTGCTGATGAGGAAAAAATTAAATAAAGGTCAAATATCAATTACAGAGATACAGTAAAAACACTGAGAGGTCACATTATGATCATAACACAAAATACTCTGTAAGACCTAGCTCTGAAACATTTGGTAGGCTATATATTATTTCTGCTAAGAAAAATAATCCCCTCATCAGAAGCTAAACAGACTCCCAGTGCTTTGCAGAACCTTAGGAACATCACTCAGGTGTCATTTATACAGGCCTAAGACAAGATAACAGTATTCAGATACTGATCTTGCATTTGTTTTTAAAAATCAATAAAAATATCTTGGTAGTTTCACTATAGTTGCTACTCAAACATTGTGTAATCCAATCAAACACACTCAGAGCAGAGCAAAAATCAGTTCTTGCGCTCTAAGCAGGTGCTCTTATCAAAAACTTACTTATTTTTCAGACCTCTATAGAAAGAAGCTTTTACTTCTCTTCTACTGCACCCACTTGGCAAGGTTTTTGCTGCAGCTATATTCACTGGCTCATCTGAAGTAATTAATCTGAGCCAAAATTGCATTGCACCCCTGTGTCTTTTATATTTATTTGGCTGAGCCCTGCCAGAACCAGGTTTAGCATTTAGTTAATGCAACAGAATGAATTACCTTTTGCTGTCCCACTCCAGTGATCATGTAAATCCCACATTCATTTTGGGAATTGCGCGTGCTGAATCCTGAAAGCATTTTCATAATACCTGTATTTACTTGCATTATAACAACACTGAGATTCTATCAGTGTTTTCACTCCAAATCCCATTTTTTCAGGCATTTCCCTGAGCCATTTTAAAAAATCACACTAGGTGTTCAGGTTATCAGCCTCATATGGTTTCAGTTTATTTAAATTTATTTTAAATAGCTATTTGATTTATGGCATCAGTAAAATCACTGGGTCCTTATCTACTCTTCCCACTTTTTTTTTTTTTACTTTATAGGGCATTATAGGGTTTTTTTTTCTAGGCTGCCTACGAGGAGACCATTTTTATATTAACATTTATATTTTAAAAAACAAGGAATATTTTAAGAAGACAAAATAATGAAAAAGCTTAGAGTAAAATACACAGTGCTGTCTTTCCTGCTGCACCACTCACCAGTTTACAGCTGACAAACTGCTGCTTTAATTTCTTTTACTCGCTGATTTGGTGAATTCTCTGAATTTTTAGGAAGCTGTGGGATCTCTTAAGAGAGTGTCCTTGCTGAAATGCAGCATTGCTTGTCTGTCTACAGGCAATCTGAATTGTATATAAAAAAACCAAATACTGGAGACACCTGAATTAGCAGTAGAGTAATTATTTTGAGAGGAAACAACAAATCCATTAAAAAAAATAGAACTTTAGTGAGTTAAACACTAAAAGATTAAATGGTTAAATGGTGGAAGGTACTTTCAAGTATAAAACATTCAATGAACTACTTTTTTCTAAACTTAGAGGTATTAGCTGTGTACAAACACCAGTAATTATTCTAATGATCAACCTTAACTTCCACACAATGCTCAGAAAATCCAGCCTTTAATCCACACTGATGATTTTCATCTGAGAAGTTACTGTGTGAAGGACCATTTATGACCCATATGGATTTTACTTTTTTGGGAAACTGCAGGTGTTGTTGTCTGCCCCCCCTATCTTTTTCTAAGTCATAAACATTACAGCTCATTATCACATACTCTTTGAAATAAATACTTTGTGAAAAATACTATTTTTAAAGTGTGTTATATATTAAGGTATGGCACTAGGAGGAGTTCTTTTTTTCCTGCCAACAAAACCAAACTAAAATTGGCATTGCATATTAAAGGGAAAGCACCCAATTGTAGAATCGCAGAGTGTGTTGAATTGGAAAGGACTTTCAAAAGCCATCTAGTCCAACCCTCAGCAGTGAGTAGGAACATCCTGCACGAGGTCATGGTGCTCAGAACATGCCCGTTAGCACTGTTTGCAGTGCCATGTGCAAGTAATTGTATCCCATCTTCAACAGGATCAATCACTGCTGAAATAATGATGGAAATTCTCCGAGACAAAGAGAGTGGCATCAACATGGAAGGTGGATTTATGACGACTGGCAGCATGGTGTCAGTGCTGCCTCAGCAGCCTGACCTCCCCTGCATCCACTACTTCACTGGCACTCCTGATCCTTCCAGGTGAGCTAGCAGCAAGTAATGAGGATTTTAAAAGCTGTAAATATCTTTAAAGTCTTATAATTTGTCCAGCTCAATTCCTTTTTGCTTTCTTTACTTCCTCTGAAAAAACACAATCAAAAAGTAGGAGGACTATAAAGTAAATTATGTATATTAATGCCATCTGCCAACCTGCCCAGTGATACACTACTACAGCACTAAATTAAATATTGTTTAGGAGGCTTTTTTGGTTTGTTTGTTTTGTTGGTTTTTTTTCAGTACTCCTTCTTAGAAGAAGTAATTGTAAGAATGGGGGGAAATACAGCAATCTACTCAACAGTTTTAAGAAAACCACGTCAGGATCTCTGGTGTATTTTCTTCTTTCTAGGTCTGTATTCAAGCCATTCATTTTTGTGCCCAACATTACTCAGTTATTAAAAACCAGCTCTCCTACTTTTGGGGACAATGATCCAGTTAAGAAGGAGCCACGTTTTCAGACTAAGCCAGATCGAAGGCACGAGCTCTATAAAACACATGAAAGTGCTGCTGTAGTTATGGAAACCATGGAGGTATGTCCATTAAATTAGATTTTGATGCTAAAGCAGGTGGTTTATATAAGCTCCTTGATCACTTTTTACTAATGTGACACCATTTAATGCCCTTTGATGGCTTCTGAAGAACATCAGAGTGCACCAGAAGCCCATCAGCTTGCATCTGGCAGGCATATGTTTCAAAAAGTAAGAACTGCAACTAGCTCTTTGCTCTACTCCCAAGGTTTAGCCCCAGACAAAGGCCATCTAGTCCAACCCCCCTGCAGTGTGCAGGGACATCCTACACTAGATCAGGTTGCTCAGAGCCTCAGAAAGCCTGGCTTTGAACATCTCCACCTTTCTGGGCAACTTCTACCAACACAAGCTTGTGCCCTGTAACTGTGAAGAGGTTAAAATACGGGCAGTGAAACTGAATTTCTTTTACGTTGAACACTACACACTCCGGATAGTTTTTAGTGAAAAACATTTCTTTTTGCAGGGCAAAGGTAAAGAGATGCTCAAAGAGATACAGGAGCTGGAGAAACAAAAGATAAGTGAGATGGAATCAGTCCTGCAAAATGGACATCTCAACACTGACCGAGTGGTGAACCTGTTTGCACAGTGTGTTGAAGAAGAACTCAAGATCTACAGCTAGAACTGCTGTTTGAATGTGGTAAAATTCAGCTTTATGATTAATATTCCCAGTGAAGCTGCTAAATAGATCCCATCATGCTTTCAATAGAGCTGTTAATGTGGATAGTTTTAGAGATGCAGAGGCCCAACAGCTTTTGGTTGAATGAAGCAATGATGAAAAGGCTCTAAGGTACAGATAGTGGCTCTGTCTTAGGTGGCACTAATCTGTCAGAAGAGACTGATTTTGCTCAACAGATGCAATTAGCTTGACTGAACTGCAGAACCACCCCATCTATGGATGAAGATGACTTAGATTTGGAGACCTTGGTTCAGATCTAGATACACGTAGCTTCTGTAGTCAAGAGAAATGCAGCAGAATTTCACACTGTGAAGGGAAACAGGCATGTTGAGGGACTTCCCTAACATTGCATTGAATAAAAAGGAGAGACAAGAGCAAGTAAGATTAATATTCCTGTCTGATAAAACCATTTTATTTTTCCTATATAAACCTTCCACACTTTCACTGTAAAATGAAGCTCAGTCCAAGGTGTATGCAAACCAAATCACAGTTAAAATTTTACCATGATCTATTGTGAAACCTGATTCATAGAATTCAACAATTCAACACCCTGCAGGTTACCATTTAATTCTCACTTCCCCATTTTCCCCACCTTGCAACTGAAAAATAAATGATTTAAACACCAATATGATTATTGTCAGTTTGGTACCTTTTTTCCCTCCCTTGGACTTCATCCTCTTAGACTTCATGCAGTGTAAAAACAGAAAATGAAGATGAGCTCAGGAGGAAAATAGGATCTTCCTTCCCACAATCATACATTAAAAAAAAAAAATCGAAATCAGGATGTCCTCTAGAGGGCAATCTTTGCACATATTTTATCTAGGAATATTTAACAGCTTATTTGAAAAGTTTTAATGGTTTTTTTAATTGATGAAGCTCTAGAATTTCTATCTAAAACACAAGAATATTATATCCACCCCTGCCCATGTTCACAGTTATTTTGAGATCAATGCTAGAAACATCCATTATTTCACTGGAGACTCCTCTGGATTTTGGAGGTTTTCACAGAACCACAACTTCTGAGTGAACTGAGATTTATCCCATAGTAACGCACCTTTAAAATAGAAGAACTCATTGCACCACTGATATCTTTAAATCAAAGCTTTTTCTCACCACCAAAAAATAATTCATAGGTCAGTAGCTCAACTACTGATATACATCAAGTTATCAACTGTTTTAAAACTTCCCAATGCAAATATTTACCAGATTAAAGAATTACTTACCTTCTTAAAGCTATTCAAAGTCTTTTCTTTGCTTCCAAAAATATCCAGTTATTTAGAAATAGATGATCACATCCTGTATTTTGTTCCTAATTTCTTTAGTCTCTTTGTTAACTATCATAGACTTTAATCAGACTAACAGGTATAATATCAGCAGCCACAACATTTAACAATTGGCAGTTGTTAAAGGTGTTCCCTTCATTAGATTTGTAACAGGAAACCTTCTCCAGGCATAAATTTTGAACAATTTTTCCATAAAACAGACAGATTGTGTTTAACTCTAGGGAGCAGCAGAGCCATTAGAAAAAAAGAGACGCAAGGACAGAAATTTATGATGAAAATGAGACAGAAAAGAGTGCAAGAAGGACTATGCATAGGACCATAAAATTGATGTAGGATCGATTTCTTGGACACCTGAAGAACTTTCCAAGAAACAAATACGTTTTTTTTAAGCAGATAATTGAAATGTTCCTAAAGATCTGTTTAGGCCATTCCACTAAACCAGTCATCTTAGTGTGACCACCCATTAGCAAATCCTCTGCCGACTTAAAAATGCATCAAAAGCTGATTTAAGAAAAACCAAATTGTAAAAGTGGATCCTGGGTTTCAAAGTCTACCATGTACACGTAACCCTCCCATACCTCAAATCAAAGCTCAGAACTCCAAAATCAAGTTGCAGGTTTATTGACAAGTTACAGTATTTAGAAGCCAGGTGCACTCATGGCTTCTGCTCTTATGTCACATGTATCTAAATTAGTCCAGAACATTTCACATAGCCATCTTCAACACTTGTAATGAGAATATTCTTTTCCTCTGTGGCCACAGCCTGATACAAATGTCAATTATTTTGATGCGGGGAAAAAATTATAATATGTCCATTTGTACAGCAAACACATGCAGAGGATGCAGTCAGGTTTCTCTGCACACTGACAGTAAAAGGAATTTTTTTCCAGGAAGAGTCTTGCATGGAGTTATAAATATAATGAAACAACTGTTTCTCTAACAGTAGTTTATGATGCTAGAATCACTTTTAATTCTTAATTCCAAAGTATATGCATCAGTAGTTATGATTTTAAAAAAAATCCCTGTACTAAAAAAATGGGAAAGTTAAAATAATAGGTGTTTGTGGTTTTTTTTAATACCTGGGTTCCTTTCCCTCACTATGTAAAATTTTTATATAGTCTTAAAAATTATGTTCTTTACAGTTTTAAAAGGGCAGAACAATGGCGCTAGGGTTTGTCTTTAACCTTTTAAAAATACAGTAGAAGACACCCAGATCCTGAGATTCAGCCTTCAGTACACAGGGATCTGAATGACTATGGAGTCACTACACCTTAAACACTGCAAGAGGATACCTGAGGCTCACTAGAAACCTCTTTTGGGCAGCTGATACTAAGATTTTGGTGTCTTTAGCTACTCCAATCCATAATAGCAATGTTCAGTCACAATTTTTTATATAACAGATTTAAAAGTCACTGGATTTCACTTAAAACTGTTTTATGAGTTGATAAAATTCTTTGTCTTGACTTGCGCAGGTAGCCAAGGCTTCCATGATTCCTTCATTTGAGGCTGTTACTTCTGAATTTAAGTGGCACTTCTGAATTTAAGTGGAAAGCCTCAGTTCAAAAAGGAAAATCTACTCTTGGTGAAGCTGTTACTACCACCATAAGGCAAAGCTTCAGAACCAAGTGTTTATATGAAATTCCATTATATTATTTCCTAATTTTTGGGAGACATGGATATTTTCACATTATATACATGTAATGTATATATTATATGATTTTAAGATGTGGTACATTTGTACAAATCCATTGTTTATGCTACTCAGTCCTTCTTCAGCTTTAATCCTATGACATCAGAATCATCTTCAGAACAATTCTGCTTTTCCAAATGGAGGATTTCATCTTTAACAGAAAAACAAACACCCTGATCTGAGTGGTAAATACCTAGAAGTTGTTCCTGGAGTTAGAACTGGGACATGAGAATAAATCCTACTTCTGAGAAGTCAGCAGGGAGCTGTATTTCATCACACTAAAGTATGTAAAACATAGCAACATGAAAAATGCCTCTGATTTGGGATTTTTTTTCTTTAAATTGTTGCTGCAGCTCTAAGGCCTCTATAATATGACAGTGACCCACATAATTTTATTATCTGTTTTCCTGAAAATGGAAAACATGGCCCTAAATTCAGTGCATCTTGTTTAGTTCCAGTTGCATTCTGGTTGGAACACTCACTAAATACCACTTGCTACTATTTCCTTCACAATAGTCACAAGCAGAACCACCTCTCTGAACTTCATCAGAGAATAACAGAGTTGGATTTATGGTTGGACTCTATCTGTAAGGTCCCTTCCAACCTAAGTGATTATCATGATCAAATAAAAGAACCCTGAGAACCCCAGTTTCAGGGGTGGAGACTAAGGAGGTGGCCAACATTCACTCCTAACTGCGTTTCCTGTGCCTGGATGCTCAATGGCTTTCAACTGCAACTGATCTCTTGGGAACGAAGCGATAATAGAGATATTCATCCCGAAATTCAAATTCATTTGTAATATGCTGGACGACTCCTCCTTTCATCAGCCTGTCCCCGTACACCACGGCTTCCCCACGGTCGGAGGCCAGGCCCACTTGCATAAGCCAGTTCACCAGGTCGCAGCCGAAGAAGATGCCGGTGGAGATCTTGGCACCACACCTGTATGTCAAAGGAATGATTCACCCACATGTTCTGTAAATCTGGTATCACCACTGCACGATGGGGAAAGGCAAGAAAAAAAGAAACAGCAGGAAACAAGGAAAGACATCATGATAATTAAGAGCATGTTAGGAGAGAATTTGCAAGTTCTCTATGTTAGGGACATGCCAAGCTTCACTACCCTTCCCTACAGACACTTCCTCCTGCCTATTTTAGGCTTGGGAACAAAAAGTGGCAGTTTTCCTAAACATACACAATGTAGTTTTATTTCTTGGATACTTACTTTCCTTGTGCTCACTGGCCTGAGCATTTCTGAAACAAAATATCAGTGCAGTACACACCAGCAAGTGGGACAAAAACTGCACGTTAAATGGCCTTTGTTTGCAGTCAGTGTCTTGTTTAGAGATGGAGAGAAATTATCAAAAAGAATTAAAAGTTCATATTTTGCATAAGTGCAAATTTTGGTATTTCTCTCCATCTCTAAACAAGACGCTGACTGCCCACATATACTGCAACCAAAGGCCATTTAAAAACTTGCATACCCAGTTAAATATTTACCACACAGGCAGCTCTAAGGATAAACTAAACCTTTACAACAAGACCAAACTAATTTTCCTTTACTTATTTGAGGCTACACCACTAAGCATCTATTTATTTTGCAATAAAAATACCAGAAGTTTACCTGCAGCAATAAATGCTTCTGGTTGTCTTAAACCTGCTCTACAAAACCCGAACACAAGGTTGCTGAAGATGATTAACAGCTACACAATTAATTAAGACAGTAAAAAGAAAAAACAAGTTTTCTCTATTTTTTCAGTTAAAAGCAGCAACACAGAGCAAGTGTTAACACATACTAGCAGGGAAGCAAAAATGAAATAAAACCCCATGATTCCAAGGTCTCAGAGTAGAATTAAATGAAAGTGGATGGGATCGATTTAGGAGAATATTTAAAGTCAGATAAATGCTTTCTTTTAACTCAGAAGGAGGAAGACAGACACGAAACCAGTTGTTAACAAAGATAATATCAAAACGAAACAACAAACATCAAATTTGGATGTTTTCTCAGGTGAGTATATAATTAATAGAAACTACAAACCCAACCCAACTCAGTGGTCCAAGGTAACCACAATAGCAGCAGAGTCACTAACAGTCCTATTTTAAAACATTTTCTGATAGATTTTTTACTCTCTGGCATGAAATAAAACATGTCCTTGAACTGCTACAGTTAATTTATTCCTATATGGGTAACTCTATTTCTTATGGAACATGACTGACTTGTAGGGAGAAATTGTGTCAAACTCAGAAAGTGTCAAGACCCAACAACCACTATAATTTCACATATTGAGTGGCCCCTGAGTATGCACTGAGATAAGTTTTGCCTCATGTAAAAGCTATTTACTAATAAACTTTTAGTCACAGAACTACTGACACTTTCTTAATCTCAAAATAAAACTGATGAAGGGTCTGTGAGTTTTGTCAAAGCTGAGACAAATAGGCTCCACAACAGGCATTATCGTAAGTACTTATCATAAGTACTTATTCAGAAAGATCTCTCCTCAGCTCCATCTAAATGCAAAATCCATGGCAATACTTCAGTGATTAAAAAAACACTAGACGGGGTAACATAGTGACTTGCACCCTGATGTTTTGGAGTGTGAAAGGGCTGGAGCAACTGCCCTATGAAGACAGGCTGAGGGAGTTGGGGTTGTTCAGCCTGGAGAAGAGAAGGCTCAGAGGGGACCTCATAGTAACTTATCAGTACTTGAGGGGGTCCTACAGAAAGGCAGGGGAAGGACTTTTTAACATGATATCGGATCGGAGGACTAGAAACAATGGATGTAAATTGGAGGGGGGTAGATTTAGACTTGACATAAGAAAGAAATTCTTTACAGTGAGGGTGGTGAAGCACTGGAACAGGTTGCCCAGAGAGGTTGTGGATGCCCCCTCTCTGGAGGTGTTCAAGACTAGGCTGGACAAGGCACTGAGCAGCCTGATCTAGTGGGAGGTGTCCCTTCCAACCCAAACTATACTATGATTCTATGTTCATCAGTTACTGCTAAATTCTTAATCTTCACCTTCAAGAGTGAATGCCTCCGCAGGAGTTGCCCACAGACAGATTAACCTGCATTTCATTACCCCCAAAAGGCAAGTTATGATCTTTGGAAGAGGTTATATGTGCAGGGAAGAACCTTACCTTCTGCCTCTGACAATGCTTTTGACACAGTGATCTCTGTGATAACGAACAAACTGTTGACAGGTCATCCTGATCTCCTCGGGTAGAGAGGCATCTGTATGCCCTGCTGCTTCTCTTCCTCCCCAGAGGAATTCAAGTCTTGAAGAAGAAAGAAAACAAAAAAAACCCGCAGTGAATCAACCAGGGATTTTTTTTAAAGGAAACTGTCAACAATGGAAGGGAACTCATAGAAAGCTTATCGCATCTGTTTTACTGGTATTGTGCCCAATATTTTATATATTTGTTCCTACTACACTCACTTGGCCTTTGAATATTGGCTTATTCTAGGCCAAGACAGAAGGACAGCCAGCCAGCAGTTGGGAGTTTGCTGTAACTGCTAGATTCACATGGCAGACACAGAACTAAGTTAGAGAAGGCTTTGTGCAACTTACTCTTCCTCAGTAAAAGTGCCTGTTCATCAGGCTATGAATGCAGGGCTTTGGTTGTGGATGTCCCCTCACTGGAGGTGTTTAAGGCCAGGCTGGAAAAGGCACTGAGCAACCTGGTGTAGTAGGAGGTGTCCCTGCCCATTGCAAGAGGGTTAGAACTAGATGATCTTTAAGGTCCCTTCCAACCCAAACCATTCTATGGTTCTATGATTCTGTGACTTCAAAACAGGAATGAAAGCATCTGGTTCCACATTCACATCTAAATTTTAACCCATCAGCTGAAATTTTGAAGACCCATCATCTCACTGATCCAACCATGTAATTCACCTCCATTTGCCAAAGATTTTATCTACAGGGAGCCTGGGGGATTATTTTTGTCATTGAGAGCATTTTAGGACACCAGTGAAAACTCACTGACAATAAACTACAATTAGTACCCAGAATTGTGAGGAAAAAATAACTTTGAAGATCTAACAGGAAATGGAATGCAATGGCACTGAACAATCCATACTCTTTAAAAAGTATTATTGTTAATAATTAAGTTAATAGCTGTAAGTGTAAATATCCTGTTTACCTTCTTTTGAATGGTAGAATGATTAAATGCTTGTCTAAGCCAAAAATACCAAAGCAAATGAAGCCCTGGAGGTAAGAGTAGAAAAAAAAGCAACATTAGGCAAAACATCTGGTTTCTAAACAAATAGTGTTAAAACTTACTGTCAAAACACATGTTCAAAATATCCCCCTTCTTTAGATATCATTCACAACGCATTTTGTCAATGGAAAAAATCAAAGCAGAAACAATTTCAACATAAATTTCCAAAGACATCAGCCATTGAGTTGTCATTTGTACCTTTTGAAGTGGAGTTAAAAAACTTATGGAGGATAAGAAAACCATTAAAGCAACAGAATGAGCTCAAGGGAAAAAAAACAAACAAACAAATAAGAGACAAAACAACAACGTTGGTGACTTCAGCACTGTTTGAGAACTTCAGCATCTGCTGCAACAAAGCCATTTTCAGAACATTGATAAGTACCTGACCAAAATTAAAGACAGCACAGAAGAACTGCAATTCCACGTATAGTCTCCCAGGCTCTTGGTTGAACAGCCACCACAAACAACTGGAAAGATTCTGTTAAGAAAAACAAAAACACACAACAAACCCCACAAACCCAACCTGACTGTTAACAAGTCAAAACCATGTGTTTGTTCTTCACATCCTAACAGATTATGAGACAATTTTCACTATCTATATTTTAAAAATTATTCAGAGAAAGGTAAATAAACTGAAATAAACACTCCAAAATGTCATTTCCATTAGGCTTAATAACGGGGGCAGGGGTAGAACTTGTATCAGTGTAGAGATCCTGCCCCTTTACATATTTACAGAAGGAACTGGCCTCAAACATACTTAGGTATTCAACCTCAGACAGGCAGTATTAGCCCAAAGAGATCTGTGGTGTTTGTTTTCAGGCTTGTTCAGTTGAGATCAGAGCCTGCTACATATTTTTGACATAGTTAAGATTGTGTACCGCTGAATTAGGTACCACTTCAGCTGTTTTAGATTCCTAGCAGAAGGAAAAAACCTGTGCAAAGGCTAACTTCCTTAAGGCAACTGGTCTCATCCCATTCTGTGAAATGATTAATTGAGCCTTGGGACACCTCTTCAATACAGATCTAGTCAGTAATGTCACTTGGCAACACAAACTTGGCCATGATGCCTCCAAACCATCACTAAAAGCAAAAAAATGACATTTTCCTATTTCAAATAGTGCCTTACTTTATTCTTTCTTACTAAAACACCACAGAAATCCAAGCTCCAAATATAAGCATGATCAGTTGGAGCTATTTTTTGCAGTCTCCTTCAGGACTGGAATCCATCTTACACTTTAATTCAGTTTATATATTTTTCATTTAATTCCCTGCTTAATTAGCATCTAGGGAAAAAGACTAGCTCTTGAGAAAAATAGGCAGAGGGGAAGTAGTGATCAATTAATTACCAAATGATACAATTTCATTTTTTTTTCCCTTTAGGGTTTCCAGTGCGACTTGTTCATTAACATCATCAATCTTAACTTGCCTTTTAATTTATGATGTGGCATGTAAAATTTAATTTTAAGACAACCCTCCTTCCAGTAAGGGGGCAAATTAAAGTCTCTAATTAATGTATTGCCACCTGACTAAATGGGAAATTTTTACTGGACTGCCCAATGATAAAAATCATTCCACCTCTGTGAGTTAAGTAAATAGCATGAGGATTAAAGAGCAAAAAAAAAGAAAAAAAAGATATTTACTGCAAAGAGGCCAACAATAAGAAGCAAGCAGAGCAGCATGTGTCTGGCCAGCTGTTTGTCTCCAGTCTGCAGGAGCTGTTCTTCCTGAGCCAACACACAGGTCTGGGCACTGCAACGACTCACACACTGATCAGCTAAAAAAGACATCAGAATTTTTCATTAGGCTTGTAAATTACTAAATTATCAGTTCCATGAGCAAACATGGTACCATAGTTTTCTGGGTTAAATTGCCTGGTAAATATCAGCCCTGAAATAACAAACACAAAATGGGGTATCAGCTTGGATAATAACCTGTTGAGACATCTGTTCTCAAAAGAAACAGTTTATAAGTGCTCTTATAATTAAGAGACTTTTTGCAATAGAACACTTCTTAATAAGGTTTAATTCCAGCTTGAGTAGGGGTTAGCCCTTAGAAAACAGTACTAGAAATAATGAAATTATATCCATTTGCTAGAGTAGCATTTAAACTTAGAATTCTATTTTTGGAATAAGTATTCAAATATACTGTCAGCTTTAATGTTTTTACTCTGTATCTCAGTCTTGTTGAACTCCAAGTTGGCCAAAAGAATGATATCTATTACAGTTCTGTGACTATATTTAAGCGTGGTATATCAGAACACTGTCACAATTTATCAAAAACGCCAAACATAGAGAATGGATGCCTCTTCCAGCTAAGAAGTTCTCAGGAATTTTAAGTAACTTCCCCTAGATGGCAGTGAAAACCTTCCTGGCAAGGACATAACTAAGAATTGGCACCAGATACTTCTCATAGCAGCACAATGGAATAGCAGAAGGATTAGTAATTTTTTTTCCATCCAGTTACACAAGCCTATCCATTACAACTCACTTTTTGAAGTGTTCACTTCGGAGGTCTATGATTCTATGAGGTCAAAAAAATTTCCACTTAATTATAAGACATTTTCTGCCTTATCTTTCAGGATAAGGAAATTTAAGTGGCCTTCCCTGCCATTGGAAAACATTCTTATGATGCTTGTTTGAATTACTCAATAGATAAAATAGTTGGCAATAGGTAGAAAGTAGCAATTTGTGAGAAGAGACGTAACTAAGTAGGTGAAAGATTTCTTGAAAGTTACATTACATCACAAATAAAGCACAAGGATATGAACTTCCTTGCTAAGGATGCAAAAAATTAAGGAAAAAAATTAAAGAAGAAGGGAAAGTTGAGAGAACAACAGTTTTTTTGTGAAGAAAAACAGTATAAGGAGTGTGAAAGAGTCTGTAGTTCTAAAGCAAGAACACATGACTGCTTTACCTGTCTCAATTGAAGGAACCCTGCTTTCAACAGCATTTGACATTGCTTTGCTCACTTTAGCACAGGATAATTCACCATTTGTTGTTTGACAAGAACAGCAGCCTACCAGACATAAAAAGTAACAGGACAATTAGCTTTCTTCACTACTGTAGTTTATTTTCCAAGTAAAAGCTGTACAGAACATACTGTTAAACTACTATGCTCAAAGATAACCCAAAAGGGAAAAGCAGACTTAATTCTTTCAATCTGCTGAGATGGTAAATGGGTTACACTACTAATATATAGAGATATTAAACATAGCATTAGCATCACAAAAGCAACACAAGCTTCTAGCTGGAGGTAAAACATACTGGCAAGGGCTACCCAAAATCAAGGAGGATTAGAAACACATAACTAGCAACACTGCTGGCACATAATTCATTCTCAGATGGTTGAGTGGGTAATGAATTTAAGATCCCAAGTGGACTGCATTTATTGCATCCTTATCAAGATAAAGAATCACAGAATGTCAGGGACTGGAAGGGACCTCATCTAGTCCTATTCTCCCGTCAGAGCAGGAACACCCAGATCAGGTCACACAGGAAGGCATCCAGGGGGGGTTTGAATGCCTCCAGAGATGGAGGCTCCACACCCTCTCTGGGCAGCCTGTGCCACTGTTCTCACACCTTCACTGCAAAGAAGTTTTTTCTCATCTATGTGGAACCTCCTGTGTTCCAGCTTGCACCCACTGCCCCTTGTCCTATCATTGGAGGTCACTGAGAAGAGCCTGCTCCATCTTCCTGACACTCACCCTTTCAATATTTATAAACATGAATGAGGTCACCCCTCAGTCACCTCTTCTCCAAGCTAAACAGACCCAGCTCCCTTAGCCTTTCCACAGAATCCCTTCATCATCTTTGTGGCTCTGCACTGGACCCTCTCCAGCAGTTCTGTCCTTCTTAAACTGAGGGCCCCAGACTGGGACACAACAGTGAGAACAATAAATTTTTCCTTAGAAACACAAACCTAAATCCTTGGGCAGTTATACCATCCTAGTTCCATCCTAGTGTAACCCTTGATGGTTTAAACAACTATCCTTCACAGATTCAAATTAAATTTGGAGCATTATTTTATTGTATCCTGAACTATATATTCTTTTAGAAACCTACTTTCTCTACCTTTTTCTGCAGATAGGTGTGAAGAAGACCCTGGAGAAGGCTGAGTTTCCGTGGCTGCAACTTCTCTCCCTTCCCCTTCAACCTCCTCCGCTGGGCTGCGAGGTGAATATGGGTTCAGCACCTCATAACTTGACTCTTGCCTATTTCTGTTCATGCACATCAGTGAAATGCCTGACATCAATATACTGATGAATAGGATGACTGCTGTGGTAATTATCTGTTAAAAGAGCAAAGAAAATACACTTAGATATAACATAGATACATACATATCTCTCTATATATATAACTTAGATATATTAGATGTAACATAATGGAAAACTGTTGCAAGCATCTGTCTTTATAACTTTGGTTCTTTCCAAAATATACTGAAAAATACATCTGAATAAGATGATTTTCTACATTACATTACTTGCATTCTGTGACACTGAAAGGCCAATGATTACAAGATGGGCTTTTTTTTTTTTTTTTTTTTAAGTGGGATCACTGTTTCCCATGCAATCCAAAAACATGCCCTCATCATTTTTCCCCTCAGGATCATTACTGCTCCAGTTCAAGTTCTGTTTAGGCACCTTTCCACTCCAAAAAGGAATGCACTCATCACCCTCAGCTACAGCTCTAATATCCATGCTTTTTCCAATGAGAAGCATCCTTCCCTTTTAATTGCCTGCTACCAACACGCAGAGTTCTCCAATAACTCAGATCACTCTGAGGCTATTTAATATTTATGAAAGTGCCACATGAATAACCCTGAGGGATTCACATCCTCTCTATCCATGAGGGAAAAGATGACAAACATCTATGTTAGCACACCTTACATCCTCTGATTAGTAAAAATGGTAGCTCAGGCTCAAGGACTTTCAATCCATCAGGTCTCTCATCATGCAAGGAGTTACTGTTACACAGGTAATACAGATCTTATCTATTACAGACCAGAAACCATTAATTAGCTTCTGAACAGTAACAATTTTAGATAATTATCAAGTGAGACTACAAATTAGTCACCAGGAAAAGGGCCCTGCAAGTCATTACCACTCCTAACCCTTTTCTTCTGGAAGCCTACTCCCTCTTTTCCTTAGTCATAGTTGCCTAAATGTGAAGCTCCTTGCTCAAACAAGTTTTCCTGATGGTTCATTACAGAAATACATGTTTGCATCCATCTACAAGCATTCTACTGTTATTATAGTGGCCTATACTTTGACTGAGAGCTACTTACATAAGAAGCAAAAGGAGAACATAATTTCTAATTAATGTGATGAAGACAGAACATATTCATACCTGGTGTTTTCCATAGAAAAAGGCAGAGTCAATACTAGCATCATTATGTTCACCAACAATTAGTAAGATTCCCACCAGAAGTGTTGGGATTCTGAAAGAGCAAAGTACCAATGAGACAAAATGTTTAGCATGTTCCTCGTAACTCTATGGGGGAAAAGTCTGAATTCACTTACCCCCATCCAGCTATGATAATGAACCCAATGGGAATCTTTACTGTTTCCCTCTTCCTCAAGAGAAACAAAGAGAAAGACAGAAAACCTATGAAAAAAAACCCAAAAGAAATGCCCCGTTTATTATTAAAAAGGGAATGGAAAATTACAGAATCTAAATGTGACACTGTCCAACAACTAAAATAATCTTCTCAGACCTCCAAATAGATTAAATAACTTTACAAGTTGTTTTTCTGAGAAAGTAAAGCAGAAAAAAACTATGATAGGTACCCAGTTCAGCTAAACACAGCTCACTTCTCAAAAGCACCACAGGAATTAAAACATAAGGCCTCCTGAAGACACAAAGTCTCTTTTTTCTATCATAAAATTCTCAATGTAGCTCTCAACACTGCCTTAATTAATCACCTAGACCTGCACAACACACTCACTGCTTTGAGAAGTTACAATTGCCAGAGGAAAGAAAAATCAAAGCTACTTTGGAATTTCCCTTCACTCTGAGGCACCAGGTTTTAAAATCTTCTTAATGCTGAACAATTTAAAACCCTAAGTTCTACGTTCATTAAAATCTCTCAGCAAGCTTTGGACTAGCAGAAAGACAACCCACCACATTTACTCTGTAATTGCTTCTGCCTTGAGAGCATGTGTTTGTCTTTGGGTACAACCAAAGCAACGACCTGCCTATGCACAAGCTTCCAAAAACTCAGAGCTGCCAGCACTGCAGCTTGGCACAGCCCTTGGGTATGCACATCTCTAGGTTCACATAGAAGCAAAAGGAACAATTAACTCAGAAGAAATTAATCGAATTATTTTAGTACATCAGCCTTTTAGAACAGTCCCTAGGTTCTGCCTAGGAAAAATCATACCTGTCCACAGGTAGGTGCTGTAAAGTGAGCTGTAGAGAAATATAAATACTAGGATCTGCATGGTGATGTCTTTCTCTTTAACAATGAAATTCCATGCCACCATTCCAATGCAAGCAACAAACTGGAAAGAAAGGCAAGAGGTTGTAATTCAAACTGCAAAAATAGGATGAATAACAAAGAAAAACTGAACAGAGTCTAATATTGCTACAGTAGTCTTCAAAATTCTACCCCAGATACACATATAATTCTATGAATTGCATAGAATTGCAGTAAACTTATCATTATAGTTATGTCACTGACTAAGGTATCCCATTTTTAGATGCTTTTTTTTCCTGATAGCAAATATTTAGCTCAGGTAAACTGCTAATAACACAAGTCGGGAAAAACTATGTAATCCTTATCTTTATATGTCTTATAATAAGTAAAATGTAAAGCTAAGTACAAACCATACATTTAAAAAGATCAGGACATGAAGCTGAGGTCAGACTTTTTTTTTCAGTCAAGAATTATACATGTTTTCAGCCAGAAATACCTCATATATGACAGCTTTAGTACTGAAGGAATCTGAAAAAAATAAGCTGAAATATGATGGAAACAGCAATACTAAAGCTTTTTTTTTTTCCTCAGTGAAAGCTAACTTTGCTGTTAGAGGAGAAGCACCCGCAGATCTCACCAATGACTTTTTAAAAATATGACTCCATGATAAGACTTCATAGAATCATAGAATAGTTTGGGTTGGAAGGGACCTCAATGATCATCGAGCTCCAACCCCCCTGCCATAGGCAGGATATTCTGCCATAGGCAGAATAAACTCATGGAGTTTATTCTCCCTTCTCCCCCCTCATCCCAAAAAAGATCCAAACACTTCAGAAAGCACCACTGCAGATGCATTATAAGCACCAGCTGCTCTCACAGAATTTAACAGCAGCTGTACAGTTGGCTTCAAGGGAAGGAGGAACTTGTATTCTATAGTTTTTTCTCTCAGTTTAAACAATTAATAACAGTTCCGAGCTATTTGGCTTTGCCCATCCCTTGCCAACAGCCATGCATTCCCACACCCCTCTTTGCATCAGCACTGGCTCCTGCCTGATCCCTCTATGAGCCACTCTAGAAGCTGAAAATATATGGCATCAGTTTCCAATTTAACTCCTTTAATTCTGTGACCAGAGTCAAACACACTGGATAGGTCTCCATCCCTGAAGACATTCAAGGCCAGGCTTGCTGAGGCTCTGAGCAATCTGATCTAATGCAGGATGTCCCTGCTCACTGCAGGGGGTTGGACTAGATGGCCTTTAAAAGATTTCCTCCAACTCAACACTCCATGATGCTGCTGCAGCTTGTGACATTGCTGTCTTCAGACTAGCATAAATTGACTTGGAAGAGCAATGAACACTTAAAATAATTAACTTATAGTACTAAAAACATATCTCAGAAGCTGCTCTCCATTCTGATGGTTTGTAGTTCTGCTCAAGAACTGTGCTATCAGCATCAACTCTCACTTCCTTCAAGAGTGTATTTTAAGGCACAGAAACCATTTAGAAATGACACACATTAGATTCCCCTGCCTTTCTTAGATGACCCCAAGGATATAACTATAGAAATACAACTTGCAAAAATGTAAAAAATAAGACTTAAAAAAATCCCCCCACGATCATTCTTCTTACCACTGACCTGAGCAACAAGTAGATTTGTTGTAATCATATGAGGAAGCTGTTTGTATTTCTTACTCAGAAGAACAACAGCAAGAGACCAGACCTAGAATACAAAAGATAAGATTGAATTTAAGACTAAAACAAAACCCAGAAGAACAAGATGAGTGTTCTGGCAGACTCTGGTGAAGTTAAATATATAAGAAATCTTCTTCAGAAGTTTCTTAGCAACATGACTACAGCAGGCAGCTCCACGTGATCTCCTACCAGTCCCTATGCCTTAGAAAATAGATTGAGAAAAAAACCATTATATATTTGTGTTTTCTTGATAGATAGTAAAATATTTCCATGTGGTAGAGTAGCAGGAAGGCTTGTCTGTAGTGCACAGAAGCCTGTGGCCTCCCTTGAAACAGTTTCATGAAACGCTACTTAGGAAAATTCCAACTTGTTCCAATGTGAACGTTTTTATTTTTTAAAAAAGCAAACAAAATAAACAAAATGTCCCTAATTCCTGTAAAGCCAAAACACAGTTCACACTGGACTTCTGGGATATCAATCCCATTTTTAAGAACTATGCACCCTTTCCTTCTAGGAAAAGGAACTTGATAAAGCTAAACTAAGGTTCCCAGGCTAAACATTTTCACTAATACTCATTAAGATTTCATTAAATGTGCATTCTCCAGTGTTTCCAGTGCTAAAGTTTTTATGCAGCCTCTGTTACTGTCACATCCGAGCACCTCACAAGGTTTTAAATAGGGATTCCTGATGAGGTAAGCTAGTGCTGTTATTTCCCCACTCTATTGTTTTTTAAAAAACAGAGAGAGGTTCCAGACAGGCAAATCCCAAATTCTCAAGCCCAGCGCCAGCACTCTAATTCACTCATACATTTCCCTTTCCAACTGACCTAGAAGATTTTTAACCTCTTCCTCATCTTTCTGCAACAGGACACGATGATGAAACGTTGAGTCTCATTTTACCATGACTCACTTTGCTTCTTATGCAATAACATTACCCCGACATGACAATGTGCTTCTGCATTTCACTCAACCAACACCCACCAGAGAAACCAGGCTGACGATGCTGATGTCAAAGCTGACGTTCTGGAGAGCAGCTGCCAGAGGGTTGGGGTCCATGGATGGGATGGTCAGCAGCCAGGCAGACACATACATGATAGGTGCAGACACAAAAGTGCTTATCACCATGCCTGAGGTAATCTACAGAAACACAGAGTTCATCACAAGTCAAGCTAAGTAACCTGCTTTCAGAAACACAACCAAAATGACACCTTTGACTTCAAAAGACTTTTAACAAATCACCGAGTTGTGTCTGCGGCCAGTTACATAGAACTTGAGCCAAAAAGCATCCATTTTATACATACAGATAAAGTGAAAATTTTAACAAGCATCTGAAATAGTAGGAATGGAGAGTCCTGTACTGTAAATTCTTACAGAGCTTTTTCACTGGTGCCAAATATACTAATGACTAAAGCCTACATGTGGATTTACAAAGTTACAATTTAATTTCAGGTGCAAAAATTCAGACCACAAATAAGTAAACTTGTAGTTATGTAAATACTAATAAGCACCAATTCAAATAAGCCATTTGGAGAAGAGAAGGCTCAGAGGGGACCTCATAGGAGCTTATCAATACCTGAAGAGGACCCACAGAAAGGCAGGGGTAGGACTTTTTAACAGGATACATGATGGAAAGACGGACTAATGGATGCAAATTGGAAGAGGGTAGATTCTGGCTAGATATAAATAAATTATATATGGTGAGGGTTGTGAGACACTGGAACAGGCTGCAGAGAGAGGTTGTGGATGCCCCCTCTCTCCCTGGAGGTGTTTAAGGCCAGGCTGGATGAGGCATTGAGCAACCTGGTGTAGTGGGAGGTGTCCCTGCTCAAGGCAGGGGGGTTGGAACTAGACAATCTTTAAGGTCGTTTCCAACCCAAGCCATTCTATGACTTATTGACTTAAGTGATTTACATTTTTGGCTTCTCATGGTGTTTCTGCTTTTTAGAATTTGCACAGTGATGGAAGTGTGAACTTTTACTCATACTATAGAACAATGTTTGAAAGAAATGTCCTCAGCTTGTTTGGTACAAAATTCTCACTCGTAAGGTTTTCATTTAGTGTCTATCTCCCCTTTCCTTATATAAAAAAATCAAAAAAAACCTTAACAACCCAGAAATTAATAACATTAAAAACAATGCAAGTCAACAGGAACATTTTAATATCACTTCAAATGGAAGAAAGGAAACAAACTTTCTATCTTAAATTGATAAAATAACAAATAGCCTCTCTACTATGAAAAAAACCCACCAAATTAAAATGCATTTCTATTACAAGATTTCACTAAAAGGCAAAACAGCAGAATCAGTTAAAGTCAAAGCACTCCCATAAAACCTCACAGAGGTTATGAATGCCCCATCTCTCCCTGGAGGTGNGCTTGGCAACTTGGTCTAGTAGGATGTGTCCCTGCCCACGGCAGGACGGTTAGAACTAGATTATCTGAGGGTCCCTTCCAACCCAGGCCATTCTATGATTCTATATTAAGCTAGCACTGTTCTTACTGAAGTCAGTAACCTCATTCCTGGCTTTTTTTCTACAGAACAGTAGCTCAAAGATAAAGTCTTCAGAACAAGAAACAAACACCAGAACCAATCACCAAAAAACACACAAACCTAAATAGAAAGAACTCAGGTTTTCTTGTAAAGTTATTCACGTTCTTTCTGCTAGTCATGAATAAGGAAAGTATGATGACATATTTATGTATCTGTACAATCAAGACTACTGAGACAACATGAAAGAGCACTTTGCTCAATTAGTAATGCGAAATATATTTTACATTTGAGTACCAGTAAATCTGAGGAAACCAGACTACAGAAATGCAAATTTCACCAAGAATACTTATTTATTCAAATAAGAAAAAGCAAGCTCAAAATGAATATGTACTTAGAAAAAAGCCAAACTACATACAATTCCCACTTCCATATTGAATTGACTTGCAAAGATTGCGACACCAGGCGCTGCTGGAAAAACCCCATAAAGAAATGCATAGTTTGATAGACTGGTGTGGTTGACTACACTGTTGCTCTTGTCCAACAGTTCCACCATTTCTCTACATAGAAATGGCATCATAAGCCTGAAAAGAAAAGGAAAAATATGACACAAAAAAGTGCAATTCAAGCTCTAGCAATACTCTTTCCACTCAGAAAATGGTAATGTTAAAAGACATTTTTTTTTCTCATGCTTTTACAAAATTCACCATAGATCTGGTTTACAAACTAGGTCTTTAAGTCTTTAAGAAGCTGTACCTTCAACATTTTACACTTAATAACAAACTAGTTGCTCTGTTACCAGTAACTGAGATGTCCTGTCATTATATTGCCTTAAATGTAAGTTCTAAATGCATGTTGTTATTTATTTGTGCTTAAAAATCATACAGTTGAAGAGCAAAGTGATCATTTTCAAGCTCCTCCAATACAGGTTTACAAACAATACAAGAAAAGCCAACTAATTTAATTGGATGAAGTAGTACATCTCTAACAAAATTATAATTAAACTCACACTTGTACAACTATTTAAATGGTAAATTTTAAAAGAGTAATTCACCACGCACCAAACTCAGGACAGATGAACTGCCCACAGGTCAAGAACCCACAGTAACCTTGAGTTTTTTTCTCTGCCTGACAACAAGGATGATCCAATGGCTGGAGCACCTCTGCTGTGAGGACAAGCTGAGAGACTCAGGGCCGTTCAGCCTGGAGAAGGCTCCAGGGAGACCTCACAGCCGCCTCCCAGGGCCTGAAGGGGCTACAGGAAAGCTGGGAAGGGACTGTTTGCCAGGGTATGTAGACACAGGACAAGGGGCAATCTCTGATGCTTCGAGCAGGGCAGATTTAGGTTAGACATTAGGCGGAAGCTCTTCCCCATGAGGGTGGTGAGACACTGACACAGGATGCCTGGAGAGGTGTTGGAGGCCCCATCTCTGGAGACATTCAAGGCCAGGATTGATGAGTAACCTGAACTAGTTCAGTGTGTGTCTGCTCCCTGGATGGGGCTGGAATAGAAGGTCCCTTCCAACTCTATGATTCTGAAGTTTGTGGTGTGCAAAATCTCTTTTAAAGGTTAACCGTTGTATACTGCCAGAGTCTGAGAAGCACTCACCCAAAACTGCAAGGCAAACATACTATCGCTACAATGACTTTGCAGCACAGAGCTTAAAACAGCTAAAGAATGTTATAAAAAGTACATGAATCAAACTTACAGTTTAGCTGTGATGAGAAGGATCAGTGCAACAAACATACCCTTAGTCAGCTTTTTTGTTTGTCCCACCATAGTCAGTCCAAGGTAAAAAAGTGCAGAGCCAGAAAATGAACTGCCCAGTCCATCGAGGAAGTTTTCAAGGTAGTCGGGAATTTTCTGGCCAAGAATAAAGTTGGAGGCAATTCCTATAAAGACCATGAATACAATTGGGTTCTGCAAGACTCGAAGGAGTGCTAGGCCCACTATTTTGGCTTTGCTCTGTGACACAGTGCGATTATCCCTCCACTTCTGGATTTCACAGAAGATAAATCCCAGAGGGTTTAGCATCATAAGAGATATCGGAGCCACTAGGTAGATGTACTGGAGATATTCTGGGTAAGTGGTTTGATATAAGGCTTCAACTGGAAGACAAGAAATCAGAAGTGATGAGTGACACCACTGCAGTATAAGAATAGATTAATATTTAAATCCTTAGTTGATGCCTGAAAACTAGGGAAAAATATTTCATTATCTTTCAGGATAACTGCATTTACAATGAATACAAGTTAAGAGAAATATAGACTTAGAAGAACAAGAGTACACAACTTCACAGTTACACTCTGAACATCTCTTTGTTTTCCTTTGCTTGGTTTTTAACTAATGGTTAGTTACACATCCCAGGGACAGCACCACAAGCACACAAAATCCCAGTGAGATATACAAATGCCAAGTTACCACAAATCAGCAACTATCTTGCTTTTAAAAAGACAGACTTTTTCCAAGACTATAGCCTAAAGCATCTCTACTGACCACAACAGAAAAACGACTACAGGATAATAAAACCAAATTGGCTACATAATTTATGTTAAGCAGCCCAGAAAATAGAAGCTTATTCTGAACAGATTTAGATACACACACTCCATAACAAGTAAGCACCAAGTTTATTTAGCTCAAAGATGATATCTAGCCATAAAGAGGTAATTCCAACAGTACAAAATCCATTGCAGCCATTTCATGGCCATAGGTACAAACTTGGAAAGCAAGAAATTGTGGTCTTGAGGGAGACTCTGGCCATGTCTGAAGAATATAATCTGTAGTAAGTGTAAAGTAATTTATACTAATTCTGAAATTATTTTTTTCCCTATCTGATATACTTTAACATGACAAGACCACACAGACATGAGATGTATTAAACTGCCTCATTCAGACCAACTGACAGTTTTCTATCTCTTGTGCTCAAGAAGTGTGACTCAAATCTAGTCTCAGATTGAAACTGATTTCTGAAGTTAAGAACTAATTATAGAAAAATAAAACCAAACACATATGGAACACTAAAAAAAAGTTTCAGAGAGCAAAGCAAAAAGGAACAACTTACCTATTGGATATCCCAGTGCAAAATCATTGCTTTGTGTAGCAAAAATGGGGAACAATCCTGCTTTGCTAAATCTGTTCTCAGGATTGGCCACTAGCAAGGTTAGAACGCAAACTAAGAAAAACACAGCAGCTTTGGCAACTAAAATACTGTACAGGAAGGACCAGTTCACATTGGAAAAGTTAAGTACCACCATGTTTTTGAACAGTAGAGCCGGGAGTGCAAAACGGGACACAAAATTCCCCAGTCCTTTGGCCTGGGTTGTTGTGATAATGTTGGCTCTTCCAGCTATGTAGCCACAAAGAATTATTCCAAAGCATTCTAACAGGGCTGGGAAAAGCCTGCTTATTGACATCGATGGAGGACCACCAGTGATATTGAGTCCAGCTTCTCCAGGCAAAGAAACAGACATGTTAGCTGAAGATGAGAGGCTACTCATGTTGAAATCAAGATAGTTATCCATTTCCTTTCACTACCTCTTCCAGAAAGAGAGCTTTAAATGATCTCATCTGTAAAAGAAACAAAAGTTTTTATTCATTAACTTGCAAAACTGTGTTTGTATATATTTATGGTAGTAGGCTTGCTGGGAAGAAGAGTTTACACTTAACAGTGCACTGTGAATAATGATACAACTAAGCAGCTACAGAGATAACTTTGAGAAAAACTTTGCTGAAAAACCATTCCATACACATCATCTTCACACATCTCCCACATTCACACAACTCAAAAAGAGAATTCACAGAATCTCAGAATGATTGGAAGGAACTTTAAAGATCATCTAGTTCCCTGCCATGGGCAGGGACACCTCCTACCAGACCAGGTTGCTCAATGCCTCATCCAGCCTGGCCTTGAACACCTTCAGAGAGTGGGCACCCACAGACTCTGTGGCAACCTGTTCCAGTGTCTCACCACTCTCACAATAAAGAAATCCTTCCTTCTACCATGAAGAAATTTGAAGGTAAAATTGACATATTAAAACTAAATGTAAATTGGCTGTTCAAAAAGCAACAGAAAACCAGGACAAAGGGAAGGAGGTAACAAAGATTTTTATGTAGAGGCAGAAATTATGGCAAAGGCAGGCAGGTGGGGTAAACCACTTAACGTAACAGTGATAGAGTTTACTGGATAGATCTGTGCAAATTAATAACTGGTTTAAAAGTCCTCCCACCCTGTCCTCAGGGAACAGAGAGCTAGTAACAGCCAGGGAAACAAGCAAGCAAATCAAGTCAAAGACAAGATTCTTTATCCCCTGTTTCACACCCTGGTATCTAGCATGCATGTATTCACGTGGAGCACACACTCTTTGACTCAAGACTTTTAATTATGCCTGAGGCTTTTAGTAAGCAATCCTACTATGCTGTTGTAATCTATCTGGACTGAGCAGCTGCACCATCTAAATATGTCCAGCAGCCTTGGCTACTCCTTCTCACAAGGAAAATGAGTCTCACTCCAAAAAGCACTTATTTTAAAGGTTGCATTTTTCTTACGTTACAGATAATACATTCATCTAGATGTATCTGAACCAGGAGCTCAAACCATTATCTACTATAGAAAAACTTGCAATAAACGAAGCAGACAACAAACTGTTGCTCCTGCTAGCGAAACTTAAGGAAGTTGGTGAGAGTTGCAAGGAGAGAATCAGAGACAGATCGCCAGAACTGGATTCTTGAGAGAAGCCAACTGCCTTTTACAGTAGCTGCAAGGTGAAAAGCAGCTTTTTGGCACAGCCTCACCTCAAATTCTTCAAGCCTGCAGCACTGCATAAAGGCAAGCCTCCAGGCAACACAGCCTGTTCAACCCACTCTCTGCCCTACCGAGACTTTTTTTTCCAGCAATAAGATAAACATGAAGCTTTTCTTGATCAAATGCAACTTTAGATCTGTAGCACAAGCAGATCCTGGCTTTATCCATCCCTAAGTTATAGCATTCCTTCTCATCTCCTTATATCAAGGCTCTATCTTTTCCCACCAGGTCAATACCAACAGTAACATTTATTTTCCAATATTCTCATTCACAAAATCCACAGTCTATATACAGTTACATAGTGGGAAGGACTTTTACCTTCCTTTCCCCCCTGAAAAGGTGTTTGAGCTATCACGGCTTTTTGCCTGCACAGACTAAACCTTCACATAGGAGTCCATTAATACAGCTATGACCACACTTCTAATTAATTTAGGTACAATTTTTGTTTTAACATCCCTTCCTTCTACATTAAAATAATTTCTCCTCACAAAATCGCTATATAGATGTGTCTCCATTTTATAATCCACAACTCAAACAAATCAGCAGAAGACCAACTCCCTAGTTGTATCAGTCAGCAGCATGTGCTAAATACTGTGTCTTCCTCACAAGATCAAAAGTGACATGGATATAAACCCACACACCCTACAACCATCCTTTGTGCCCCAAATATTCCCACAGCCTTCCTTCAGGCTGCCTTCACCCTCAACTTCATGGTGAGGGACCCCGCAAAGTCAGGCAAATACAATTTTTTGTGAACCACATGAGTTTCAAAGAGAGAAACTGCATCACAGTAAAAAGCTGCTTCTGGCATCCCTCAGAGGACTCTGACTGTGAGTCATCTCCTCGGCTCCAGGTATGCACATATCCCAAAACACTCACATTTAACACAGATTATTAATTGCAGAGCTATGGGTATTTTCCAGAAATGTGAGCTCTTGTATAGCATGCCGATTAATGCAGTAACTATATCTTTCAGTCCCTTTTACTCTATAGGATACATGCATTTACATAACAGTTGTGAGATTAGGTAATTACTAATCAGAGATTTAACATACAGCCTTATTGCATCAAGGGATGAACTCAAACCAGCATCTAACAATGAGAAAAATGTCTTCAGTTTTAACTAAATCAAAGACACTGATCTGATGCAAAACCAAAAGCTTATTATTCTACACTGAAACAAATCTGTTCTTACAGCAGATGTAACAAATTAACGAGCAAAATGACACTGAAATGAGGTAATACAACACAGTCCCAAAGGAAAGCATTACATTTTGATTCCTTAGGACATATTTCTCATTGTTATCCTTTCAAAAATTGAGTAATGAGTTTGAGTCCTTGAAAACTCAGCTGCAGCTGCCTTGTTGGGAGATGCAAGTCAACAAAGTTTTTAGGAACAGCACCACCTTATCTGCAGTTGACTGTGTCAAGCATACCTGCCTGCAGCCAGACAGTCAGCTTCCATTTGTACAGCCAGCACGAGAGGAAACCTGTTAAGACCAACAATAGACAGAGAGCAAGGAACAAGTGCAGTTTACAATTCTCTTGAAGCAAACTGCAGCACTGGTGTTTGCTCACTTCTTTTGTGGGCCGTCAATATTTGCAAAGTGTTAAAATTCACCAGACCAGACACAATTCTCCAGCAGCTGTGAGCTGGGCAACATCAGGGTCCTCTCTAAGTATCGAAATAGAGAAGTCATCTCCTTTTCTAGCAGCAAAAAACCCCTTTCATCATCTTCTTTAATGAAAGTCAAAGAGAATAGAAAGGATATCTCAACATATATTTTTGTTCCTTCCCTCACTTTCAGGGTAATTCTGGTGACAATGGCCAGACTGTGCACATTGTTCATGAATTATGTCCCACAACATGACCTCATTTCCCAGTTTAACGCAATGCAGAAACATCCCAGGGATGACACATTATTTTATTCAGGAGGCTGGAAGTGGAATTGGGGCTAGAGGGGGAGTTACCACTCACGGCATCTTTAGCATCTCCTCCTTAGCTCACATAAGAACCTACCACATGGATTTTGACACAAAAGTTCTTCCAGTGAATCAAAGAGGAAGCAACTTGAGAGAGTTACAACGATAAAATCAAATGAGAAGTCATTGCTGCAGATCTTATTCTTCCACCTGCAATTAACTCTGCTGGGTGAAGGAAAACTGAGCACAATATTGTAATAGGAATTAACCCAAGAAGTGGGCCACCCCAAGCTTGAAACCAGACAGTGCCCTGACAAGTATCAGACCTCAAATGTCTCCAAGCAGTCGGTTTTTAAGATCATATAAACACAGGAACAGGTTGCCCAGAGAGGTTGGGATCGCCCCCTCTCTGGAGGTGTTTAAGGCCAGGCTGGACAAGGCACCGAGCAACCTGATAAAGTGGGAGGTGTCCCTGCCCAAGGCAGGGGAGTTGGAAGAAGATGATCTTTAAGGTCCCTTCCAACCCAAACTATTCTATGACTCTATGATTAGATATAAGAAAAGTTCTTTACTTTGAGGGTGGTGATACACTGGAACAGGTTGCCAGGAGAGGTTGTAGATGCTCCTCTCTCTGGAGGTGTTTAAGGCCAGGCTAGACAAGGCACTGAGCAACCTGATCTGGTAGGAGGTGTCCCTGCCCATGGCAGGGGGGGGGAACTAGATGATATTTAAGGTCCCCTTCCAACCCAGGCCATTCTATGATTCCGTAAAAACATGTGGGGAGCACAGCAAAACTGAATTCTGGCCTGAGCTCATGGTGACAATACTTAGAGCTCCACCAAAATCCATCCCTGAGGGTGCTCAGACAAGGTCAACTGAAGGCTGAACAGCTGCCAGTGGCACAAAGTACCAAGCCATGAAACCAAAGGGAAAAACACATCTCCCCTGGAATTTCCATTGGGTTCATCAACATACAGACACGTACTCTGGAAACAAACAGCACAAGAAATGTCATAAGAAATCCTGTTTCATCTCCAGCACCCCTCAAGAAGCGCCTCCTTCACCTCGAGCGGAGACGAAACATCTTTTACCTCAGGGAGAGAAAGACACAAACGCCTCCCGCCCACCTCAGCCGTGAGCATGCCGCCTTTTTCTCCCTCACAAACACCCCACAGATGAAAAAAAACCCCAAAAAACAAACAGCCCCGTCCCCTGTGACAGCTGCCTCTTTAGAAAACAGACGCTAGAAATTGAAAGGGTCAACTTACCTACTCGGCTTTCCCCACAAGGGCAGCTAGAGAGGCTTCGTACCCTGCCAAGGTGACAACCACCATCTGTTTCTCTCCAAGGCCGAGGCCCGCCGGTACCGAGGCCCAGGAGGGGCGGGGCCGACCGGGGCGGCCCTGC
>VZTY01031391.1:46507-59585 GCA_013400935.1 Turnix velox
GGGTTTATTTTGGAAAAAAAAAAAAAAAAAAAAGGCATTTTTGGAGTGAAATGGGGTTGTGGCTGTGTCTAGGTCAGTTCAGTGCCCTCTTCCTGAAGCCAAGCCTGTAATTTAATTTCTTGAAAAAACAGAAAGAGCCTTTTACCTTTGGTAAAGCATGAGACAGACACTCTTCCCAGCTGATTGTGACGTTCATACCTCTCAGATCTTGTTGCCAACAAGGTCTGCAAGCAAAGGTCTCCCATTCTGCTGAGCCAACTCCTTGGCAGCTCACCAGCTCCCAGCCTCTGCCCTCCCTTGTGGATCTCTGATTCATACAGCTCAGGCTCCGGGACTGGTGGGCTTCTTGGCCATATCTCAGACAGGTCTGTGACCTTTTAAAAAAGTCTAGGTACCAGTCAGTTTGTAAAATGAAAACATCAGCAAGCTCTACCCCTAGATCTCTAAGGATCCACCATCAGTGACAGCAGACTCAATGCTTAAGTCTTTACAAGGTCAGTGAGATCCAGCACAGAGCTTTTTAGTTCTCCTGGGGTTTCAAATGACTTTTCAGAAGAGAAGCTGGAAGTGCAGCTCCAATCTGAGCCTCATTTGGACTTTTATCCAAGGGCATTTCTGTGATAAACCTGGTCCAAATTAGCTGCAAAGATCAAGAACGCAGTTGAAAGGAGCGTTTCATTTCTTTGATATTCTCTGGCAGCCTTCTGCCTAGTGCATGGAGATACGAGCAGCACAAATCTCTGCTTAACCAGGGTGATGGCTCACCTTGCCAAGAACCAATGCTTGTAGCCCACAGCCATCACTCACCACAGATTCTCAGTCATTATCTTAAACCTTTTATCTCTCCTTATCTGCAGGTGTCTAACCCCCACTCTGGAGGTCCAAAGTCCTCTCTCTGAGTGTGACCGCTGTGCTACTGTGCAATGGCAAGAGGAAGAGGACAAAAACAACCCACCCCAGCTCCACCAGCCTCCCTCGGGCAGCATTTCCATGCAGGCAGCAGCCATGGCTATCTTCAAGGTAGCATTCTGTACCCATCAAGTAAATAAAAGTAAAATTTATTTGGCATAGGACAGGGAAAAAAAAGGAAGAACAAAATAAATGTTAAGCAAAAAATAAAATATTCACAGAACCAGATTAATATTCTATTAAAAGCTCAAACTTCAAGCATCTGATTAAAAAAAACATGTTACTTTCTGCTCAGCCTCTGTTTTATGTTTCTTGTTCATAGTCTCACATGGCTTTAGAAGTTGTCCTTGTCTGAGGTAAAATAGAGCAAATTTTCTACTTTTCACCTTGGTCTCTGACTGAACTCTGAAATGAACAGCACGTTGTTCAGAAACTCTTTGCTCTCAGAATGGTAAGACCTGGTAAGTCCACATTCAGAGGTCTTTTGTGTGCATTACTTTACACAGAGGAATATTTATTACAAACTATTTCAAAATGGCAACATACTGAAGGGTTATTCCCCTTTTTAAGACATTTTTTTCCTTCAGCTTGCCCACCTGCTGCACTCACTGACAGCATTCCCTCTTGCCTTGCTTCTGCTGCCTTACTCCAACACCCCTCTGTGTGCCCATGCTCCAGATTTACATTTGAACTAAACAGTCATTTCCCCCTCACAAGATCTCTCTTCTTCTCCCACTGAAAAACCATTCCATGAACTTGCTGCACTTCATGCGTTACTGAATATTTGAGGGAAGAGATTCTCCTTATTTTCTTGTGAATACCATTTGAAAAGCTGAAGTTCATGCAATTTATGTTACACAGAGTCAATGTACCGTCCTATCAGGCTGTTTGTGCCTGACTGAGATTGTGGTTTTAGATGTGGTATTACACCCATGGCTTCTTTTGTATCCTAAATTCTACTTGAGTATTGATACCTGTGCCTGAGACTGTGGTTTTCAATGTGGTATTACACACATACTCCTATTATATCCTAAATTCTACTTGAGTATTGATACCTGTGCCTGAGACCGTGGTTGACGATGTGGTATTACACACGTACTCCTTTTATACCCTAAATTCTACTTGAGTATTGATACCCGAGCCTGAGAAAGACTGTGGGTTTTGTTGTGGTATTACAAGCATGCACCTTTTATACCCTAATTCCTATTCAAGTATTGCCACCAATGTTCATCCAATTGGGTTTTATTTCCTTAAGCAGTCTTCTCCTTTTCCAGCATCCTAGATCTCCTGATACTCAACGTTCTGCTTGATATAATTCCAGTTTGATCATTAAACTAAATTCTCTGCTTCCAGGGCAAAAGGCACCCTTTCCATTTCCACTCTGTTGTGGAACAACACAACTGAAGCATAGCATAGCAGCAGAACCCTCGAATCTTGCTCCATCAGAAACCTCCTTCCACAATTGACACGGAAACAGTTATTACTGTAAGGAGAAACTACCATGCAGATTTTTAGGTGACAATTTAAAGAACTTCTTTAATAGCTCAGTCTTGCAGGAAAAAAAAAATCATTCTTATGATCTTTCTTGTAGTGGAAAATGCTGGTATCTAAAGAGGAAATTTACGACCTTATCTAAGAAGCTGTGCATTTACAGAAAGAGATGCTTCCTGAGCAGTTACCTTTAACAGTTCTGAATAATAATCATAGAATATTTTGGGTTGGAAGGGACCTTGAAGATCATCTAGTTCCAACCCCTTGGCANCTGTTAGGTTGCCCCTGAGCCTTCTCTGCTGCAGGCTGAACAACCCCAAGTCCTTCAGCTTATTCTCATAAGGGAGGTGCTCCAGCCCTCTCATCATCTTCATTCGCACCTCTTCTTCCTGCTGGTCCAGAAAGTCATAATAGACATCGCAAGCATTTACTTCCAAAAATACTGAGCAAAAATTATTATTACAAAAGTTACTCCCATTTTATTTACTGACTTGAACTGGACAAAAATGACCATCTGTGGCTGTTGTCATGCAAATGTGAGTCTCAATGATGACACAAAAAAAGACAGTTTGAGGTGTGAAGGTTTAGAATACAACGTCATTGAAACAAACTTAGTACATGGAATCACAGACTGCTTTGGGTTGGAACTGACCTCAAAAATCATTTGTTTCCAACCTCCTGCCCTGGGCAGGGACACCTTGCACTAGATCAGGCAGCTCAAAGCCCTGTCCAGCCTAGTCTTCAGCACCTCCAGGAATCTTATATGCAAGCAGTGAATCAAATTTGATCCTCAGCGCAACAGTCTGCCTGTATTCAATCCAAATTCAACTGTGTGAGCACACTGCAAGGGCAGGGCTCAGCTCAAAACCCTCTACAATGCCACCACGTGGGCTCTATACACATTAGGACCCAGAGGAACAACACACCTTTTGATTTTTATAATGAGACACAGCAAAATTGACTAAAAAAGTCATCAAGGCACCATTGATTCAATCTCTTTCATATTCTTCATTTTTAACACTTCAAAGTGAAATAAATACTTTAATACTGATCATACTGTAAAGAGCTACTGATGCAGGAAGCAAATATATTGCATAATAAAATGCTGCATTGTTCTGGAATATATTGAGGGGGCTTTTATTGCTGAAGATATAAATAGCAAAGCTGCTGTTAGGTGAAAAAAAAATGCTTCGTTTTTTCTGCATTGTTAAACTATTTCACATGAGTGCCAAACATCCATTCTGAAGAGGTTTCTATAGTACAAAGAAGTGCTCAAACCCAAGCAGCTTGGGTTTCTTAGCTTGTTGACTCCAGGGCCTCTAGCACAGCACATTTTGAAGTGAGACAGAAGCTGATTTGCCAAATCTTTGGTAGTGGACCAGAACTTCTGGTCAGAGAACCTTGCTCAGAAGACCAAACACAAGGAATTTTGAGTGATGTGGAGGGCTGGCAGAACAATGTGCAGCATTTTCATGGACTTACTCAAAGTAAAACACCAAATTACAAAAAAAGGTGCAGTTTCTGGAGATTTCTTTCTTGTTTTGGCTGCGTAGCTATTTGGATATTAATAAGGATTTGGCAGGTCAAGGTACAGAAAATATTGTATTCTTAAATTCTAAACATTGTTCTTTAGAAAACTATTAAGTGCTTTAGTTTAAAAACATGAATACAATAATTTATCCTTTAAGTTATTATGCTAAAAATCTCACTTGGACTTCTATTCACATAATATCCCAAAGAGAAAGGCACTTTTAAGTGAAACTCATAAATGACACGTACAAATTAGATCCCAAGGTGCACCTGTCACACAACAGTCCCACTAATATCTGTTTGAGAAACTCTTACAGCCACGACCCTACAATGAGATGTGGGTACATCCCTGCGCCTGCGCATTTAATTGCGGGCCCAGGACCATAAGCAGTGACTTAAAAGAGGTCACTAGATAGAAAAATGTAAAAAAACCCATAAACAAACCCAGGTACATAATCAGATGCTATCACAGCTAACAAGATCTTGTAAACAAATGTCAAAAAGTCCAAAGTAAATGTGATCTGGCCAAATGCAGCTTGGTCTCATCTCCCCTTCAATGCAACTGTCTGTGTTTTTTGGGGAGGTAGGGGGAAAGGATCTTCCCCCCAGCACCCACTGATTGAGAGCCCCAAGCACAAAAACTTCAGTGAGGTTCAGACTTTCTTTGTCTAAATCCCCTGCATTTTCAAGGACCAATCTATTGTAGCCACAGAACATACTTGGGCTCACATCTCCCATGCTACAGAAACATTTTCTTAACCTACACAACTAGGTTTTTTTTTTTTTTTGGACCAACACCCTGTAAGCCATGACTACCAACACAGGCTTGGCAGGGTTTCTAGAGTACGCTGAGGAAACTGTTGTGGAGGCAGAGAAGGCATTTCTCACAGATACCCTTCAACAGTCCAATTAACAAGAGTTGTCACACAGCAATGAATTCAGCAAACCCAAATTATAATCTTCCTCTAATTTCTTTAGGGATTTAGATATGTTGGTAAAACACTCATATGGTGAACTCATTTCTTACATACAAAATTCAAACCCCATTAACCAATCGCCACAGTGTTCAAATACTTCACTCTTTCCTGTTAAAGTGAGCCCTGCAGATCTCTGCAGAGACTCCCTGCAGCACAGTTTGGAATTCTGGCTACATGGTAGATTCAGAACACCAAATCTTCCCCTTTCCCTTGAGCTGGTGCAGGCAGCAAATTTTGGAGCTAATGCTCCCGCTCCAAAACATGAACCCCAGACTTCCTTCACTACATCAATGGGCTTTCACTTAGACACATTTTTAACCTCAGCTGTAACACAAATCAATTACAATCAACAATTTCTGGAAACTTGTTACCTCAAACCCAGGAAGCTTTTTAAGTCAACCCCCAACATTTCATTGTACCAAAGAAACACCTGGAAAGTAGCCTGTGGAGCACTGGTGTTAGTGATGCTTTGCAGGAGGAGGATGCAGCTACAATCATCATTGAACTTGCACCAAGACTACTTTGTGAGGACTCTTGGCAGGTAGTCTTAAGTAGAAGACATTCATCCAGGATGCAGATAACTGTGGGCTGGTCCACATTGTAGCAGGAAAGAATTAGGTAACTAAAAGTATAATAGTAAAAACAAGGGAAAAAAGATCAAAGAAAAAGGTAGATATTTTTATGCTGCTGAACTCTTCAGTTGTGCTCTTCTTTGGACGATTCTCTGCAGATAAAAATGAGGCCAGACATTCTGTCCTTGGGGCAGGATGTGCTATCTATTATTTAAAATAAGGTTTGCTTGGCTAAGTTGAAGTGAAAAGGTTCAGGATGAACTCTTGGTCACCATGCAGTAGTTTTATGGCTTGCAGAAAGAGGTGGGCCAAGTCAGGAACACAAAGAAGGATCCAGGACACTCCTAACTAGGCATTTGATTTCCAGCAACTGTTTTTTTAAACAGAAAATTGATAGTAATTTACCACTCCAATAATACAGCCGCTGTACCCTAGGTGAAACAGCTTTGTTCCAGCTCTCGTAAGACTCAAAGCCAGACCTCCTGTGGAGCTCTTGAGGGGACAGGACTGGACACAGTAAGCATGATTGCTATATGTTGTGTGTGTAGGTTCCACAAAATGCCTCTCAGGACAGTTTGGGGTATAAGCAAATAAAACCTAATAGCTATAGTTCATAAGCTGCACCTATTACTTCTGCAATAGTGACTGAAGTTTGTTCCAGCTGAGAAGCCACAAATGGAGATAAAAAACCAGACAACTTTCCAATGGTGTGGACAGGAGAGCTGACTCCAAGGAAAACTTGAAAGCAGACGTTGCCCAAAGATGGGCCAGAACCCATTTCACCTTGGTATAGGTGGAAGTGGGGGAGCACCTCTTTCTTTTCGGCCAGATCCACCTAAAAGAAAAGCAAAGTTTTGTTGTGTTACTCCTTCTGATTTGAGTTTACATCCAAGCCTATTTCAGCAACTGGTGAAGATCTCATTTTCTTACCTAGCCATATTACTTATGAAAAAAAAAATTTTTTTTTGGTAGGGCTTCCAGTTATAGAATCATAAAATAGTTTGGAAGGGACCTTCAAGATCATCTAGTTCCAACCCCTTGGCATGGGCAGGGACACCTCCCACCAGACTAAGTTGCTCAATGCCTCATCCATCCTGGCCTTAAGCACCTCCAGGGATTGAGGGGCCATCCACAACCTCTCTGGGCAACCTCTTCCAGTGTCTCACCAACCTCACAGGAGAGAACTACTTTCTTCTATCCAGCCTAAATCTCCCCTCTTCCAATTTGCATCCATTCCTTCTAGTCCTATTAAAAAGTCCTACCCCAGCCTTTCTGTACCCCCCCTTCAGTTATTTTATTAAACAACATAGAACTTCAAACAGAGCAAAAAATGGTTTTTAACTGATGCCATCCCAAATGTGAGGAAGACATTTCTATTTTAATCTTTTTCCCCTTCTTGAAGGAGATTGATAGCTCTTGTTAGTTGATTTCACGTGAACACAGGCCTTCTCAGTGCTACCTGCAAACTGGGCAAAGTGAAGAGTCAGACACTAACAGGAATCTCTGCTTCAAAAGCCTCATCGTTTGGCAACAGGAGAAAGAGAGAGAGAAACATCTGACCACAGGATAACTATTCATGGGTTGTGAAAGAAGGAAACTGATCCTTGGGTGTATCAGGCAAAATATCACTAATGAAGGAGGGAAATATTCACGCTGCTGTAGAAGACATGGTTGAGACCTGAGCTGGAAGAGCACGTAACGCTGACTGGGACAGACAACATCAAACAAACATATACAGAGGCAACAATAGTCAGAGAACATCACCTGGAAACAGTGTGGTACATCCCAAATTAATCAGCTCTGCAAAACAAAAGCTGAGAGAAGGATATGACTGTTGTCTTAAAAAATATAAGATTAATGTATCAAGAAGGGAGAATAAATGAGTTGTGTATGAATTTAGATGGGAAATGAGAAGGAAGCCCAGAGGGATTCTGTGGTTCTGATTGCCTGAAGCAGAAGGGGAGAGGTGGACTCTTACAATAGGAGTTCATAGATAAAGGCTGGGTGGTAAAGGGCTTGAATGCAGCCCTGAAGAGAAGGATTTGGGGGTGTCAGTGGATGAGAAACTCAACTGAGCTGGCAGTGTGTACTTGCAGCCCAGAAGCCAGCCCAGTCCTGGGCTGAACCAAGAGAAGTGTGACCAGCAGGACAAGAGAGAAGATTTTGTCCCTCTACTTAGGTCTGGTAAGAACCCATCTGGAATTGCTGCGTCCAGTTCTGGAGCCCTCAACATAAGAAGGACATTGAGCTGTTGGAGAAGGTCCAGAGGAGAGCCACAAAGATGATCAAAAGGCTGGAGCACCTCCCTTCTGTGGACAGGCTGAAGGAGTTGGGGCTGCTCAGCCTGGAGAAGAAAAGGCTCAGGGGAGACCTCATAGTCATTTATCAATACCTGAAGGGGGCTACAGAAAGGCTGGGGTAGGACTTTTTAATAGGATATGTGATGGCAGGATTAGGAATAACAGACATAAATTGGAAGAGGGGAGATTCAGGTGAGATATAAGAAAGAAATTCTTTACAGTGAGGGTGGTGAGACACTGGAACAGGTTGTGGATGTCCCCTCTCTGGAGGTGTTTAAGGCCAGGCTGGATGAGGCACTGAGCAACCTGGTCTGGTGGGAAGTGTCCCTGCCCCATGGTAGGGGGGTTGGAACTAGATGATCTTTAAGGTCCCTTCCAACATAAACCATTCTATGATTCTAACTTAAAACACAAAAAATTCCCCCTTAAAATACAAGTTTGAGAAGGTTTGTGCCTGCAAATCTGCATTAGGTTTTTTGTGTGGTAGGGAAGACTGATCAAGCTGTTATTCTGAAAAGTTTTGAAACCTCAGCATCCTGTCTCTTCCCCATCCACCTTGTTTCTGGGACAATTCACTGAAATTTCAACAGAAGAGGAACAAAAAACTTACCTCTACTTTCATTTCTTGCTAGTTTGCTGGGGTAACTTCGGTTCATAGGTACAAATGGCTCGGGAGGTGGCAAATCAGATACAGGATGAAAAGAAAATCTGCTTTCCCATTCATCTGAAAAAAACAAACACAAAAAAAACCCCCACAAAATTTACTTGTTATTTTGGTGACACAGCTTCAGGAAAGTAAATGAACATCAGGATTTTGGTGACACAGCGTCAGGAAAGTAAATGAACATCAGGTCCGAGGCATGTTTTATATTGCAAAATGCTTACACAGGTGCGTGCGGAACTGAAACCTTTTTGGGAAGTGAGGGAAGGTGATGCTTTAGGCTAGTTTGAGAACCCAAATGTTCATTAACTTAAAACGATCACTTAGTAAATTCAAAGCAAAATCACATATCAGGAAAACAGATATAATTCTAATGAAATAAGTGCTAATTTGCCTCACACCTCTAGCAGGTGTGGTATCAGAAATGCAGTGTCTCCTATTTCAGAAGACTATTCTGTTCCTGGTTATGAAATTATTGGGAATTCATACTTTGTTGATACACAGCTCAAAAAGCAAAGTGACCTATAAGTGGTGTTTTTTCTTTCTTAATTTTTATACAGTAAAAACAAAATCTGGGGCTGTCAGGCTAAAATTGATGGTGATAAACTTGTACATAACCAGTGTCAAAAAAGAAGAGAAATTTATCAGTTGAAATTCTGTCTGTTGAGGCCTTACTGATGTACTTAATGAGTCTGTATGATTCTACTCAGCTCTGGAGAGATCCCAACTGGAGAACTGTGTCCAGTTCTGGAGCCCTCAAGAAGGACGTTGAGCTGTTGGAGCAGGTCCAGAGGAGGGCCATGAATATGATCAGAAGGCTAGAGCACCTCCCTTCTGTGGACAGGCTGAAGGAGTTGGGATTATTCAGCCTGGAGAAGAGAAGGCTCAGGGGGGACCTCACAGTAGCTTTGCAATACCTGAAGGGAGCCTACAGAAAGGCTGGGGGAGGACTTTTTAACAGGGTCCAGGATGGCAGGACTAGCAGGAATGGATGCAAATTGGAAAAGGGGAGATTTAGGCTGGAGAGAAGAGAGAAGTTCTTCACTGTGAGGGTGGTGAGACACTGGAACAGCCTGTGGAGGTGTTTAAGGCCAGGGTGGATGAGGTATTGTGCAACCTGTTCTAGTGGGACGTGTCCCTGCCCATGGCAAGGGGGGAAGAATTAGATGGTCTTTAAGGCCACTTACAACCCAAACCATTCTATGATTCTAAAGAACAGAGTGGTTTCTTAATCAAAATAACATGAAATGTTTACAGAGCTCTCTTCTGCACTCAAATTTGGAGGCCCAAGGATGAAAGGGTGGGCTATCTTAACTTGGCAATTCTTCACTTGGTTGCTTCAGAACTTTGCAACCATAACTTCCTTGCAATATTATGATATTTTATTGCATAATGTAATGAACAGGTGAGTAAGTTTTGCCCAGCAGTTATTTGATGGGATCCAAATGGACTTAACTGCCCTGGGTGTAAATCCATGTTTACTCCCAATGATTGCAATTAGAAACCAGTGTGTAAACGAGTTGCATTCCCCAAGCCCTTTAAATTACTTGTGTAGAAAAAATGTGTCTATGATCCACGTGCCTTATCTGATGTGTGAAGATGCTTCAAAAGCCTGAGTTACACTTCTATTTTCTGCTTGTTTTTCACTATCTTATAAATGGCAGAAATGTTAAAAATTTGGCCTCCCATAATTAGCTGAGAGATTTATCTGTCCTTTGCAAATAAGTTGTTGGTTTTTTTTCCCAGGCTATTTTTCAAAGGGTTCTTTTAGGGACTGTGTTGATGCCTTTGCAGTTCTGCTCTATTTCAATGATTCTATGATGGTGGGATTCCATGATTCTATTTACTCCATTCTTAGTTGACAGGGTAACCAAGACCCACATGAGACATCTGCTGGTCAGAAATCAAAGGTCAGCACTAGAAGTGGAGCCTAAATCCCAAACTCTTCTTGATGCATTAAGGCCAAAAGCCACTACATGCAGTCTCTATCAAAGGCAAACTAAGAAGATCATAGAATCATAGTGTTAGGTGCAATCTTCTAAGGTCACCTAGTCCAACCCCACTGCAGTAAGCAGGGACATCCTGCACTAGATCAGGTTGCTCAGAACGTCAGCAAGCCTGGCCTTGATTTTCTCTGGGGAACCATTAATTACCATCATTTGCATCCTGGAAGCCATTTCTGATGGTGGATGAAGGTGCTGGGGGCGGTGGGGGTGCTGCTGAGCCCGGCCGGTCGGGGGGGAGCGGAGGTCGTGGTCCACCCCTGTGGCTCTCCAGCCCAGCTCTAGAGGGCAGCTGGGGAGCAGCAGGCAAAGCTCTTGAAGTGCTTCCATTCCTGCTTATGGGAGGAGGTGGTGGGAGGGGACCTGGAGCAAGACAAGAGACAAGCACTAGAGGTTATTCTGCTGGCGATAAGAAGCTGCTCACATTCCATGGCCTCCCATGAACACACCAGGGAGAACAGACTGCTTTGGGACTCTCAGCCCCAAGAGAGAATGATCCTTAGTACCACCTCCTTGATCTCCAGGGAACTGGATCTCTAGGGAATTGGTGCTGATCTGAAGAGCAGAAATTGGGGGAGGACAGGGTTTATCCAAGCATAAGTTCACCTCAGTGTCCATATTCCCATTTCCCTCGCATACAGGAGCCTCTGTGGAGGTGCTTAGTCCTTCAAGCCACTTTTAAACCATTCTAAACTATATTTGCTACAACAAGCAGAAGCTCCAGGTGGAGTTGAGGGTCTAAACCATAGCCCCTTTCCATTCCTTGCACACTGTGAGGCAAGGAGATGTGTAGTGGAAGAGCTCTGCTGCCCTCAGAGGCTCTTTGCCTATAGGGACTGTCCCCTCTGGCTGTCACACAGGTCTGTGGTGGCACACAGGGGAACTAAGCCCATGAGTAACAGCATTAAGCAGCACAGCATCAGCTCACTCATATATGTGCTGCACTCCAGGTTTTCTGGTAGCTGGAGCACATCCACCTCCTGCTGAACTGGAAACAGACCTCACACGTAGACTGGCATTCCCAGTGCCTGTCTACCTGAGTAACTGGGGTGGGACAGGTCAAACAGCCCACGTAACATGGGTCCAAGTTTGTCCTGAGGGCAGGGAAGGGTGTTCTCTGAGAGAAGCCAGCACACAAAGGCAAAGAAAACTGCCAGGAGAGGTACCCAAGATGAGGACAGGAAGGCTCTGTGTGTTCAAAGGTCTCATTACCTCTGTCTGGCAAAGTTGGGCAACTGAAAATTAAAGTTATTTTCATTAAATATTTCCTTATCCTGATGAAACCTACCTACAAACCTGTATTTGGAAAATGAGAGCAGCAGATACTGTGTCTCCAGCAACAAGCACTGAAACATGCTGGACATTGTGGGCTTTCTTGTGTTCTCTTTTTGTTTTGTTTTATTATTATTAATTTACTTTAAATCTCATTTTTCACAAATTACTCGCTTGCCTTCAGGGACCAGTTTCTAAGAACAAGTATTTAGCAACTTCCATAATAGCTTTGCTTGCTCTCTCTCTCAACCCACCTAAACCCCATCACCTACAGGAGTATTTACACTTATAACTTATTGCTCTAACTTCTTTCTACTTAGTTAAACCAGCAGAAAGGTGAAACGAGATGCCTTCTGTGCAACATCTCTCCTTTCCCCATGTCGAAACCCTTCCACCTCTGAAGGGAGAACCACTGGGGGATTAAGAAAGTTAAATTATGATGTGCAAATCCTAAAAGTGATGAGCAACAGTTGGCACGGAGGACAAAGGACATGATGAAATAACCCAAAAAGAGACAATTCTATTTTTAGGCTCATTTAAAATATACATATGCTTAAGTAACAGCAATCAGCCCTGCTCTGACAACTACCATTACATTTTACAGCTGTTGGCAAGGTCTTTTATTAAAATAATTAGTATTTGGCTCTAAGTGCTTGCATCTCCCAGCACGTGGAATGTGGGGCTCTGCAAACCTCCATTAATGAGAATGTCATGCCATTAAGAAGGCAAATACTGTGACCTATCAGAAGCTTCTGTGCATCAAAAGAACATCATGGGCAAAGCCCCTTGCTTACAACCCTTTCTAATTACAGTAATTCAAATGAAAGTTGCAAAAGCAGGCTGGTGATGATGCACAGTCACTGTGCTTAAGCCACCATGATGCCAGTGAACCCTCACGTCCAACAGCGAACCCAAAATTTCCCCTGGTTTTACAGAACCATCACTTCATCTTGGAGCATCCATCCATCCATCCATCCATCCATCCATCCATCCATCCATCCATCCATCCATCCATCCATCCATCCATCCTCATCCTAACCCACGTGGAACCCCATCTATCCATCCATCCATCCATCCATCCATCCATCCATCCATCCATCCATCCATCCTCCCCCTAACCCACGTGGAACCCCATCCATCCATCCGCTCATCCTCACCCTTAGCCCCCGTGGGACCCTCATCCTGTCCCGGTCCCTACCTGAGCGGCTGGGGGGGTCTCTAACGGGCGGCGGTGGCCTCTCGCTGGGCGGCGGGGGCAGGGGTCCGGATCGGCCTCCTCCGCCTCCGGGTGCCGAGGGGGATCCCAGAGAGATGTTCCTTTGGGGCAGCCGCGGCATCTCGTCGCCGCCGGGGATGGGCGGGA
>VZTY01031392.1:0-11467 GCA_013400935.1 Turnix velox
CAAGGCACTGAGCAACCTGAGGTCCAGTATTGTTGGAACCAAACTGTGAGCTTAAAGTTAAGCATATAAATTATCAAGGCAGAAAATACAGTTCTGGCAGCTGAAAAATTCTGATGTGTAATCCTGCACTGAACCACACACATGAAGCATACCAATGTTTAAACTACTATATGATGCCATTGTGAGAAATATTTTTTCAGATTTGTGAAAAATTTCATTACAAGATGTATTTTCTGATGATTGGCAGCCAGTCCTTTAGCTACTTGAGCAGAGAATCTAGAATTTCCTTTACTTTCCCTTTATACAATTAATTATTTACACTTGTTTAGGTTCAGTGTTCAAGAATATTATTTCATTCATCTTTTAAAAGAAACACAGTAGCATCTAAAGATACAGCTAAGCATTTTCAAAGGTGCATCTGAGTATTTATAATCTAATGTCATGTAAGAGTGTTTTTCATGGTCTATACATTCAGTATTTTATGGAGGAGACTGGTAAAGCAATGCAAAATAATATTCCACATTGTCATCAGTGAAATTAGTTAGTAATTTCAATTTAGATCATGCCAGCATACTAATAAATGAATGGCTCCCGGAGATGAAGGAAATAGTATATTCCCTTTGTTTATAAAGGAAAAGGGAAAAAGTAATAGGTATACATCGTGTCAATGAAGATTAAGGATATGTATTAAAGAAAACTTTTCAACTGTGAAGGAAATAATATACCATACCTTACCTGAACAGACCATGCAGTCTTCCACATTGGAGGCCTTAACAACAGCCAAGAAAAACAAAATGATGGAATAACACAAGTATAACTAATTCTGAAGTGACAGAAATTTGGGCTGGATGATCCCACTGATTTCACTTCTGTATTTCCATAACAGGTCTCTACAAATATTCAGAAACCAATCAACTGCCTCCTATTCTTTGCTCCAAAGAGAAACATGAAAGTTTAAATGAACTTCTAACTTCATTCATTTATCCACTCTCAGTGTGCTAATTTCAGCACCATATGCCTGCAGATACTGTGCCTCAGTCTGCCTCTCTGCACACCTCTTCTACATGTGATGAGATGTGTTGGAGAAACTTTGAAAAAAATAATCGAGTTTAAGTGTAAGTCTGGTTTTAGAAGAATGTAAATATTTATGAGGGATTCTTGGTTCTTCCTGTACCCTTTTACTCTTTATCTCTGCTATTTTTAACAAGAAGATTCCTATTGTTGTGGTCAAAATATATTTTTTGCCACTGTAACTTCCTCTATTTTTAATCATCATCAATATCATCACTTATTATGGTCCTTGAGACATAACCACCTAATAGGCAACAGAAAAAGTCATTATAAAGTTCCAACACTTTGGTTTTTGTTTTTGAATACATATGACTGCTCTTTAGAAGAGCAACAAATGGCTCTAGGGATGAGAAATGAGCAATCATTAAACAGATCTCTTCTTTTGTGGCTGTTATTTGTTTTTTTCACCTTATCACTGCATTTGTTGACTATTTCTATTATTCCTTTCTTAAGTACTGCTATTAAATGCTCCAATTATCTGTGATTAAATCCTACTCACGTTGGTACGCTATGTGAGAGATCTTGTTGTTGTTGTTGTTTTCTCTTTTAACCAGAGGGCATGTCTTCAAGATTTTCATTATCTATGTATAATGCAGCATGACAAGAGCAAGAATTGAGAGGAAAATGAGAATGACGACTAGGTGAGGGTTGTTTCCTTCCTATGACAGACATAACAGTGCTTGAGGTAAAGTTTTCTGGCTCTCCATACTGATTGAATGGCTGGGGCTGGGAGTCACTGAGGGACATACTATTAAGTTGTTGTCTTTTTTTTTTATAGTATATGGTCATCCTAGCTAAGTATGTGTCCCCAGAACAGAAAGCTCTGATTAAATGCTTCAATTTACATGCTTATCTGATTTGACTAATTATTGTATTTGTTTGATTTAATATTTTCATACAGTCATTCCAATGCCAATCACTTCTGTTCCCAGGACCAACCAGAATTGTTTATTCAAGGAAATCAGCATTTCTGGGGAGCTCTAATTTATGCATTAAGGAATAGCCAAGAGAAAAATTCTTTGTGCCTCACGTACTAAATAAATCTGAGCTTAAACATGGTGGGGGAATGCAACAAATGAAGTTGTGGACAAAAAAGAAGGGGAATGACTGAAAGGGTAAGATGCTGTGATCATTGCTTTGCAGAGAGCTGCCTAGCCAAATTCCTGCAGTCATTCTGCAACAATGTGAGAGTGAACTTCCCTGCAGTTCTGGTTGATTTTAAGAGAAAATTACACCAATTCTTTCTTTATTGAGTTCCTAAATGGCCTTTGTCTCTTGTTTTCTCTCCAGCCATACCCTAGTGGTTTACCTGTTGGCTGCAGTGTTGGTTGGTTTGGAATATCAATGTGATCAGGGAAAACTCCTCTCCTCACTGCTGCAGCAGACGCAGCAGCAGCAGAACCCACAGCAGCACATTGCATTTAACACAGACTACCCTTTGGTAAACCAGACACAGAAGGATGATTACAGATGCTGAGATAATAGTGGGGCTTTTCTTTGTACTTAACGAGTGGGATTGGTTGCCTATTACAAAGCAGGTATTCAAAAGCAGAAAGAAAGAAAAACAACGTATCCAGTTGAATGAGATTATTACATGCTTGTGCAGAATAGCATCTAAATAATTTCTTCCACAGTATAGCATCTCTAAGAATGGAGAGTGTGTGTATGATGCCAACATCAAGCACTATGATTTCATGAATGGAGAAAGTACTTTAGTAGCTATAAACACATTTCATTCTTCTGGTCCTAAGATGCTCATTTCTGCTGCCTATTGTAATACAGACAGTTGTAGCATCCACTCACTTGGGATGCAGTTGGCTTCAGGCCTACATATTTCATGAGTGGCTGAAGTATTGTGTTGTTTCTACTCTTTGACAAAGTGCATATGTATTTACAGAGAGTGAAGCAGAACTGTTAAGAGACTTAGAAAGCCACACTAACTTTATAGCATGATACAAAAAGCACTCAAAACTCCAACATTTCAGTCTGTACAATGGATTTGGAAGGGCAGAAAAAGCAATACCAAAGGCATTAGATCTTTTTCAAGAAGTTTTAATCTTCTCCCATGCAGAAGAGGAAAATGTCAGTGAGACAGATGAAAACTGTTTCCTGCTATGATCTCTTGATCAGTTGCTTTCTGATGAGAGAAAACAGTTTGCCATTCTCCTAACATAAAATGGAGGTGATAGAACATGGCTGAATCCTGCAGATTCTGGGCTTAGAAGGGAGACAAGGAAAGCAGATCATTTACTGATATAACTCCCCTTCATATCAAAGACTGTGAAGAGGAAGATGAAGAGCTGGCATATAGCACTACAGGGATAGAACAAGGAAGAAGAAAAAATCTTATTGAGGCCCTTACATTCAAATCTACAAAACTAAGCCTGGCTGCTTGCAGTTATATAAAATGAAATGAAGCACTAAACTAGCAAAAAAGGAGCAGCAAAATTTTTAGGAGGAAGCTTTTCATTCCCCAGAAAACAGCAGTCATTTCATTGAGGAGGACATGGACAGACTGATATGCTGCCCTTGTAATATAATTTGGAAAAACAAAATCATCTCTAATGAGCTGCAGCTGAGCAAATCATTACTCACCTCGGATTACTTTTTATCAAATTATATTTTAGCCAAGTGTTTGCAAAATTGTGAATAACACTGCAGTGGAAAATGGGAAACAAAATTATAGTGTGAACCAGAAGCAGCAAAAATACATTTTTATGGCCATATTATGAGTTTGATATGAAAAGATTCACCTGCTTAAGTTCCTATACTCTTTCATAAGTGCTAGTATGACACTCGTATGATATTTCATATGGAGATTTTTCCTTCCTAACTCTGAAGAGGATTTTTGGTTTTCCAACTTCCCCTTTCTAATAGAAAAGCAGCCCAGTTTTGATGAATATATGTTTGATTTAGGAGTTATGTAACTCAAATTGGCACAAATTAGTACCTTATTTTTGGTGAAGCATCTAAATGTAGAATTTCATCATCCAGATGCTACATAGGTTTAGAAAATAAGCAATAGAGCTTTTATGATACTATTGGAGATGGCCTTCAGAAATAAAGTGCCTTGACGACAAGCTGCAGTCTTCCTCATTATATATAAGCAAAGTACAAATCTCTTCCAAACAATAATGTCCAAAGGCAATATAGAGGAAGCTTCACTTTAGGCAAAAGGGCTGTTCCACTATGTGAGGAATCAGTGATATATTACTTATATTTTTTAACAGATTCTTCACAAAATTAGCACTTTGAATGCATGCTTAACAAGGTAGAAAGTAAAATGAGTCCCATACATTATTTTTTTCTCCATTTACACAAAATCATATTCTGCATGGTAGAGCTTATAAAGTAATTTTTTAATTAAAAATTATCGTGTTGGCTTCAGATATTAATTTCATAAAGACCTCATAATGTAAGAAAACGTTTTGCTCTACCATACCAAACAACTTAAATGTCATTTTTATTTTCTGTATTAGCTCTGATTCATGTTGGGTTTTGTTTTTCTTTTCAGGGGGATCAGGAGAAGGAGTGAGTGGTTTCTTTGTTTTGATTTGGGTTTTTGTTTTGTTTATTGTTCTTTTTTTCTTAGGTTTTTTTTTCCAGTTTAGGTGCCTATCATCCATAGAATGGATTAGGAATAGAAGTCTTCTGCTACGCCACTCAGAAGCAGTTCATGCAAAGATAATGTAGGATATTCCTAATGCTTTCTTTGTCTTCTTGCTTGTGTTATACCAGATTTGATAGGCTTCAAGGGAGAATGAAAATGAAATTATCAGGGATTCTCTTTATCTTGGATACCATCTGAGGGAGCCTTGTGAGTCTTGGTGGTCATGCAGCCACTCACATCCAGTGCCTACAGTTGAATTTCTTACCACTAGAAAATATTTTACCCAGTTTAGCCAATTGAATTGAGTAAGACATAAATTAATAAATATAAATCAAGCTCCAAAGTAGAGTATGTAATTTTGCATGACTTGAGGTTGATAGGTTAAAACTTGAAAACTGAAAGTCTGGGAGCTGAAAATGAAACAAAGAAAAAATGCATTCTCCATTGCATTACTTTTTACAGTGAAGACTGAATGTTCTCCTGTGAGACTTATTCTACATCAAAAAGAGATTATGCAGGAAGTAATGATAATTAATTATGATAGTCTCTTTACAGACTTACTATCTAGAAAATAAGGACCCAAGCATTTTTCATGACATTAGATCTCACCTTACATACTAAGCAACTGCTGCAGCAAGAATAATTCATAGCATACAAACATACACTTTAAAGCATTATAATCTAATCAAATACAGAAGACTAAATTCTTTAGGTGACGGATTCATACCAAAAGTTTGATAAGCTATTCATGACTAATTGGTTCCATTATTCAAAGAGATCTAATTATCAATCCTACTCTTAAAATCCTTTATTCCACAGTGCTCAAGATAAAATAAACTAACAAAAGCACAAGCTTTTGTTAGTACATCACTGGCATAGCTGAAGTATATCATCCTCTTATACTCTAGCTACACATGAATCCTGTAGGGCACTGTGCCCTCAAAAGATGCAAGATGCAAGATGACTGCCAACCTCCACTCTACAAGCCAAATATTTTTTCTTTACTGTTTCATTGTGTTTCAGTGCATAGTCTCTTCAGAGGCATTCTAGTTTGATCTTGCGATATATTTTGGGCATGAACAGTGGCTAGGCACAAATTCACAAGACCAGAGATAAATTTCCTGCTTAATTGATTTCCCTCAGATCCCCATCAACAGAAAATGGAGATGTAGTAAAGCCTGGCCTGCAGTAAATGTTAAGGAGATATATTAAAGAAAGATTGTGAATTACTCTGAACTACTGTAATCCAATAGTAAGTAAAATACTAATATTTGTATAAGAAAGTGGCCTGCATATCTAGACAATTCCATCTAACCAGTGGAAAGTTCTGCACCTAAAGAGCCAGAACATGCCTGTCCTGAGCAGAGACAATAATTCGGCCTGGCACACTCTGCAAGTACCTGGAATAAGAGCTAAATAAATCATGGTGCTGGGGATTATGTGTGAAGTACGTATCTTTAGCACTATGAGTGCATTTTTAACTTTACTGACTTTTTACCTTTTGCAAATAGTCTTACGAATTAATTTTTATATGAAAAGGCAGTACTACCTCAGCACAATTTACATAGCTACTGTATTGGGCTCTGTAAGTCTTGAGTCAGACTAAAGAATATGCATAACTAGCTGTGCTTCTGCTACCTCGGTACTACAAATAAAGAGTTGAAATCTGTCCCATGTAACTTTCGTTATTCACAGGAAAACTATAGAAACAAAAGAGACTTTGTGCATGAGGTAGAGCATCTATTGTACCTAAATATAGTAAGGAAACTGTCTTCAGGAGACAATCTGTGATTATGTGGTAAAATTCTATACTATATACGGTATTAGAATTCTGGCTTGATGTGGACATCTTCTAAAAACCTGTGTTAATATTTGGAGGGTGATCCGAGGGCCAGAGCACCTCTTCTATGAGAACAGGCCGAGAGAGCAGGAGCTGTTCAGTCTAGAGAAGAGAGAGCTAAGAGAAGATCTTGCCAGATCTTATAAGTACCAGAAGAGAGAGTGCAAGGAAGACAGAGCCAGCTCTTTTCAGTAGAGCCAGTCACAGGACCAGAGGCAGTGGGTCCAAATTGAAACACACTATGTCCTGTTTGAATGTCAGAAACACTTGTCCACAGCGAGAATGACTGAGCACTATCATGTATTGACTGTGGAGCTTGTGAAGTTGCATACCTGGAGACATTAAAAAGCTATCTGGACATGAGACTGGCCAATCTGTTCTAGGTGACCATTATTGAGCTGGGGGTTAGAACCAGATGACCTCCAGAAGTCCCTTCCAGTCTCTGTGATTCTGTGATTCCATGCCTTTCATAATTCCAGAAAATTGGAAATTCATACAGGGAGAAATCTTGAAAAATTAAGACTTTAAATTGCATTCTAATATTTTTACTTCCTTCCTAAAGATTATCTTTTCATCATAGAATCCATCAGGATTTCATCCATCATAGAATCATCAGGATCTTCAAAGGTCTTTTAGTTCAAATCTCCTGTAGTGAGAAGGGACATCCTGCAATAGATAGGTTGCTCAAAGCCTCATCAAGCCCGGCCTTGTATGTTTCAGTTTGGACCCACTACCTCTGGTCCTGTCACTGGTTCCACTGAAAAGAGCTGGCTCTGTCTTCCTTGCACTCTCCCTTCTGGTACTTCTTTGAGCTCTCTCTTCTCTAGACTGAGCAGCTCCAGCAATCTCAGCCTTTACTTACAGGAGAGATGCTCCAGTCCCTCAGTCATCTTAGTGGCTCTTTGTTGGACCTTGTCCATATCCTAGTTTAAGGTAAAACAGAGCAAATTTTCTAGTTTGTAACTTCACTTTTCACTAGGCCTCTTCTGCCTGACAAAACTCTTAAATTAACAGCACATTGTTCAGAAACTGTTTGCCCTCAGACTGATAAGACTCTTTTGAGAGAGGATTGGGGGCCAACTGTCATTCGGAATGGCCTATTGGGCTTAACCTAGGACAATCCAGTAAGACCATATCCCACTTGTACTAGGGAGCCTGGCATTGGACACAGAACTCCAGCTGTAGCCTCACTGGTGGGCACATGCTGCCCTGAACTTCTCTACTCACAGGCCAACCTACTCAGGTCATCTGTCTGTATTATTCCAGATGAGCACACTTTAATGCATTAAGTATTGTATGCATATCAATTATTTTAAATCAACTTCAGAAATATAATTTCTGAAGCCTATACAGTTCCTTTTGTTTTATTGATTTCAAGTAAGAACTGAAAGGGATTCAGCTGAGACTCTGATTTTACAGATTCACCAAACTGAATGACACTGCTCACTGCTCCTGGTCTGAGTTGTTAAAATAACATTATTGGCTAGTTAAGTGCACTGTTATGAGGCAGCTCATAAATGCTTAAATAAGCATGCATATTTATTATAGCAACACAGTCTGTCAGCAGCTTCCTTATAAAGCCCTATTTTTGGAGATTTATAGAGTTGACATATGTATCGTGGGGGGCCCAAGCCCACATTTGCAGGGCAATGACCTTATAGGTCTTTATCTCTATTTTCTACAATTCTTTAAATATGCTATGCTGTATGCCTTGAGAAGCAGTACGATAAAAGACAAGCTCAAATGCTTTGTGAACAGCTCCCAAGTGTGAAAGAAATCCACACTTCTTTTATTTGTGTAACTGAAATTATTTGTTTCAATAAGATGATGTTTAGATGCTTGTGTAATTTTAAAGAAGCTTTAGCAAAAGATTATTTCACAGTGTGATCGTACCATATTTAATATTTTGAAGAAGGAAATATAGAAGAAAAGATATTTCTGATGCAGGTTAGAAATGCCTTATTTTACCTAAAAATGATCCCTTCCTATAAGGCAGATGAGAAGCTTTTCCACAAAGTGTCTCACCAAAAGTTAGCTAGGTAAAACAAACCACTGAGTAGTGTGAAAAAGCATTTTCTGCTGGTTGAGTAGCTTATGTATGACATCTAGCAATGACATAAAAAGAAAAGTTTGAGTACCACTAAATAATCAGTGGCATGAGTAAATGGTGATCTGAATGTAAAAAGTTTAGAGAAGAGGAACAAAATCTAACAGACTGGTCTTCAAGATTAATAAATGCTTTCAAATGTTTCAAACCCCTTTAAATAATTTAGAAGTTTGTAATATTTAAATACATACATTTTCTTTACTTTTAAATATTTCAGTCTTGTTGATTAATTAATTTTTAATTAATTAATTAATTAATTTTTTTGTTCTTCCATATGACATTATTATTCAAAACCAAAATACAGGTTTTTAATTAAATTAAATAAAAATGTATATCTGTCCATACCCATAGAGTACCCTTAGATATACTATCGGCAGCTCTTGTTAAAAAAAAAAAAAGCCTAAAATACAAGAATTACAGCCAACACATACTGGTTTTTTCCAGCGTGAACACTAAAGAAACACAGCAACATGCAGACAGCTATACAAAATACAGAAATACCTCTGTAGTGGGGGAAATTGCTTTGACAATTTACTGCATTATTTAAAAAAAACCAAACTTCTTTAGCTTATCCTGAAATTTAATCCCAGGCCTCAATTAAGTTGGAATCTAAGGAAGCAGAAATGTCGCTCAAAGGAATTCATAGAAATCGCATCTACGCGGGAAGCCAGATATGAGAAACGACATCCAGGCTACAACTTTTCAAGATATCAAGGATCTTTAAACATATCACAGATGTGCTGCACCTGGATGAGAGGCTGGGAAGTTATGAAGCACATTGCTGAATTAGTGCCTCTGTGACAAATAATTGTGCAGTGGCCTTTGGAAAAAGAGGCAGAGTAATAAGAATGTCCCCTTCCTTCTTCACTGACCTTGGCGAGTGCATACTTGTTTCTCTCATGTATACATTCTCACTCCTCTCTCTCTGCTTTTTATTGTGCAATTAGTTTTACTTTTCCCCCCTCTTAAATATGTTATCACTGAGGTGATACCATTGTTGCTGTTTTACTCAGCTTTTGCCAGTGGTTAGTCCATCTTGGAGATGGAGGGCATTGGCTCTGTCAGACGGGGGAAGCTTCAGGCACCTTCTCAAAGGCGCTACCCCAGCAGGCCCCCCAACCAAAACCTTGCCACGGAGACCCAATATATGCAGGTAATATATAAAATGTATTGTATTTATCCATATAAACATATTTAGGCAATAGATAAAATATGACTTGCAAACAAACATATTTTTAAGCATGTTAAAAAACACCCATAATATTTCTTATTCTAGACTTCACTTTTTCCAAGACTGCAATAGCTTTGCCCTACATTAATTCTCTATTGTTACATTTGAAGCTGAAATTCTGACTTTGATAGCAAAAAGAAATATAATTTCTGCCTTCTTAGTGTGCAATTAAAGAATTCAAGGTATCATAAAATTACTCAGCAAGTCACCCATTCAGTATATCTCATTTATTCACATCTCATTTTCTAATAAATCAAAATATGTCATACCTCTGACTCCTATAAAAATGTCACACAGTGGACAAGAAAAAAAGGAATCTGATTAATTTTTCCATTTCTACTGTAAGATAAAGCTTCTTTCACCTAAACACCAACATAAAAGATCAGAATAATACGCATGAATATAAAGCGTGCTTTCTTATGTCTATTCTTTCCCTGGCATTTCTTATCAGAAATCTGACTTGAGAATAAATAAGTAAGGATTTTTTCACATGAATGATTAGTAATGAATAAACAGAGCAAGTACTAAAGCTGGCTTTGCACCTACTGAATGCTGCAAGTGTCTGTACTCATTTGATATGCATCTAGCAAAGCTTGGATGTTCCCAGAAGGCCACTCCATGAACACTGAGAGAGCAGCGTCTGCTAGTGGTGCCTGTAAGTCACAAAGAAGACAGAAAATATTAATGTAAGTGAGAGCAACTGGAAAGAATGAACCTTATTTAAACTGCATTCCATACTATTTTAAAAGTATACACAGAAACAATTTCAAGCAATAACCATCAGTATATAGAGAGTAGTGTAAGACTCTGAAACACTTGTTGGGTTTTTAGCAGTCATTTCTTAATTAAAATAATTTTTATATTTTCCTTCATCTGCATCACTTTGCCTGTTAGATGCTGTCAAATTGATTTCTTCTTAGATTTTTCTCTGGCTATAAAACATATATATATGTATGTTTATGAATAAATACACCACAGACTCATGCATTTATGTAAGCTATGTGTGTGCATGTGTATACTACACATACATAAACTCACACAGAAATATAGAGGAGTTAAAAAGATATATTCACATATATGCAAATATATATACATACGATTCTAGTAAGGATTATGTTTAGAATACAATGCAGAGACCCTTTTTACCCCTTTTTTTTAACCCATTTTTACCATCATACATTGAAAGGTAAAACTGTACCTGTGGCATTGAGAGGACATCGATTGAATGCCATGTCTCCAGCTGGGGTCCTTTTCCACACCATTGACATCAAGTAATCTTCAGGACATATTTCATAAGGTGCTGCCATTTATACATGAGAATATAAAGAGAAATATGAATCTAAACCTGATACTTCAAATCAGAAAAATATCCTCAATCTTCATATATTCCCCGCCTCGCACTGGATCTTTCGGCCTATCCCTTGGGCATGGCTGCTCAGGGACAGTTTCCTCTCCTTGTGCGCTGCCGGGACAAGCTCAGGTCTCAGCAGCAGGAAGGCAAGGAGAGGACAGAGCTGCTACTGCTGTTCGGAGCATGCTCCACCATCCACTGTTGGCCAGGCTGGGGTGGCCTCTGCTTTATAGGGACCCCTGTGCTGAGGTCACAGC
>VZTY01031392.1:11750-41994 GCA_013400935.1 Turnix velox
TTGGAACTTGATGATCTTTAAGGTCCCTTCCAACCCAAACTATTCTATGATTCTATGATTCTATGATTCTATTTCATTTAAAGAATGAAGTATACACATGAAAAAATGTAAAGCATCTAATTTCTGTAAAATATCTGGTATTGTGATTGGTTTTATTTCATATAGTCTATGTCTTCATTCTCTTCAGCAAATAAACACTGGAATTTGTAGTTGTAACAAGATATTGGAATCTCATTGCTCTACTCGATCAACAACATCAAGCATCTATTAGATGATACTTAAAATTTTTAAATGTTATAAGCTGCAATGCTTATCTTACACTGATTTTTTAAAAGATTTTTCTAGAACTATGTGAAGGAACCTGTTCTGAAACCAGAGAAGGAACATTAAATGTGCTAACTTTATCAGAGGAGAGCTGTATATTCTGAAAAACCAAAAGCTGGTTATTTCTTTGAAATGTGTTTCAGTGCAAGAAGCGAATTAAGCAAATATAGTCAATAATGTGGGACTGAGTGGCTATAAAACAAAATGGCCTTTTTAGTGGTTATTGCAACATCATTTAAAGGGAAAAATTATTGTCACAATTCTGTAGTAACAACTGCATGGGGAAGCTTCTGCAAATGTTTCATGTTTTATTTTCACATGACTTAGAGGTTCTTTTCACACTGTATTTTTTACTCTAGGTTCCGAGTTTAAGATTTTTGAGTAAATTTGATCAACAGTGCAAATATCTGGCAAAAGTAAGTCTAAAACTTAAAGCACAGTCAAATGCTGGTAACTGGAACCTAACTCATTTGAAGTTAAGCAGAGAAAAGCTATGAATTGTCAAAAAGCTAAAGGTATCTCAGAAGAACTGTAACCCCACTACCTTGCAGCAAAGCACTTACAAAACAAGAAATGTTAGAAGAGAAATTATGTCACCATGACAGATGAGGTGACAAGGAAGAAGGCAATTCAATGATTCACCCATGGTTGTAGAGGAAACATAGCAGAGGAAGGAAGAGCCTACAGATTTTTGCCTATTCCACGGCCTAACATATAAAACTATCCATTTCCCATCTTTCCTATCTCTGCTGACAGAAGACTGAGGTAAGGGAACTGAGCAGATTTTAGCACAAAACTGTACCCTCTCTTTATGGGAGAAAAAGAATACCTTGGAGGTGGCTCAGTAATACCAATACTGGTTGGGAAGGAAAACAGATTGCTAAATTTACCTCAACATCAGCATTCCTGAAACACAAATCAAGATAGCTGGTGCTGCTAAAAGAACAAGAGATTCACTAATGGTAAGCCCCAGAGTTTGTTGTTTATGTTCATAATTTAGAATATTAACACTGCTTCAAATTTGCCCAAACATTGAATGTATCAGGCTACTGTTACAACAGGAAGAACCAGATTTTGATTAAAAAAAAGACACCTGGTGACATAAGCAAAATGCAATTGCCATCTGATTATGATCTTGTAAACAAAAGAGATGCTCTGTTTTGGGGAGCATAAATTAACAAAATACAAAGGTAATATAATGAATTACATAAATTTGCTAAAGCTTAGAATTGTTTGTGAAGTGCATTTGTCATGTAGCTATGGCTATTTAAAATGTGGTGTGTTCATTAATCAACACTTTAGATGCTCATTCTCAAAATGAAAACTGTTATTCCCCTCCAAATACTGCATGTCAAATGTGGTGTGTTTTTTTTAATTAAAATAAATATTTTCATACATATTAATACTTACATACACCATATTTTTTTCTTTGAAGTTAGCAAACCAGAGGTGATATCAGAGTTTTCCAATTTATCTTTACAGTGAGGGTGGTGAAACACTGGAACAGGTTGCCCAGAGAGGTTGTGGATGCCCCATCTCTGGAGGTGTTCAAGACCAGGCTGGACAAGGCACTGGGCAGCCTGATCTAGTAGGAGGTGTCCCTGCCTATGGCAGGGAGGTTGGAACTCGATGATCTTTAAGGTCCCGTCCAACCCGAACTATTCTATGATTCTATGATTCTATTTAATTACATTTTAACTTTAGCTTAATTACAGAGATGATGTGTACAACTCTAGATTGAGTTCAAATTAAGAGACCCAATACCCAGAGTTATCCAGGAAGATGCAGAAGAGCAAGTCAGAGTTTAGAAGGGGAATCACTTAGCCCAGGCAAATAAGTTTTCCTTGTCCCTGGCTGACTGTGCGTTACACCTATGTGCCTTTCAATGCACTACATCAGCACCTTGGACCAAGGAATGCTGTGCATGAAAAACAAACCATTTCTTCCCAAAGCTGGAGTGTACTTGGCAGAGCTTCCTAATGAGGCATCCACCCACATCAGAGCATCTGTGAGGCTCTAACCCATGTTGCCCATGGAGACACTGTAGTCATACTGGAGTGGTATAATATCAGAATTAAAAAGCCTCACTGGCCGTGCTGGCTTTGCTCAGGACCAGTTCAAATATTTCTGTAACTATGGCACAATTAATTCATAACACACCCACAGATAAATGAGAGTTTGCTCTATGAAGTCATGAAGAATTGCTAAAATTTTAAAGTGAGCAGCAAATTCTGAAGTAAATTTGCTAAACTTGGAAAATAAAAAGCAGATATCTCTTTCACTGCCAGTGATTCAGCAGTATCTTCCCACACAGAGCATGTGCTCAAATTCACCATGTTATACCATGCAGTGACAGGCCTGAATTTATCCCACCTAGGAACAAACACTCAACAATGTCTGGGATCTAGAAGCATAGTCACCCACCCTCTGACATTACTGGTGGGAGGACATGCATCTCCAAGATGCAGCCAACCCCCATAGGATCTGAGAAAGCTGAGTACAACATAGAGACAAAACAGAAGAGACACACAGCCTCACAGAGCTTGCAATCTACTTGGGCACCTAATAAATATGGGGAAAGGTAAAGAAAGGGTGAAGCAAGTTAGCCAATAGCATACAGTGCCTCCCAAATGGAGCTAGAACTACAGATTCTCTATTGAATCCTAATTCAAAGACACAAGCAAAATTATGTTTAAAAACGCAGTCGAAAAAAGCTTTTGAACATCTTGTACTGTTACAATCAAAGAGTAAGCAAAATCCAAAAATTTGATTTTATTGTGCAGCTGTTGGAAATTATCTGAATCTTCACCCTTCTCGTATATTATCTTATGTATTTATTACTGACTCTGGAGAAACCTTCTGTCTTCAGCAGGAAATCATTAGCTACTGACTGCAGCAGCTGGGCTCTGTTACCTTTTTTGTTTCCAAATAGGCCAGGCTGGACAAGGCACTGAGCAGCCTGATCTAGCAGGAGGTGTCCCTCACTATGGCAGGACAGCTGGAACTAGATGATTTTTAAGGTCCCTTCCAACCCAAACTATTCTGATTCTATGAAACAGGGTCATCTGTCCTTGATTTTAGTAACATTTTGGGTAAAAAGGTAATCCTATATTATGTTTTCTACCACTGACAATAGTTTTCTGAGACAAATATTGAGGATCTATTTTGACTGAAATGTGAGTAAAGCAAAAATATCGGAATGTGTATAGAATTTCAGGTGAAAGTCAACATGGTTTCACTGAGGGAAGGCATCTGAAAAGTCAGTTAGCTTTCTACAGAGGCATTGGTGGATAAGGGAAGAGCAACTTACAACATCTACCTGAACTTGTGCAAGGCATTTGACAATATCTCACACAACATCCTTGTCTCTAAATTGAAGAGATGTGGATTTGATAGATGGACCACTACGTTGACAAAGAACTGGTCACACTCAAAGAGTTGTGGTCAATGGCTTGAAACCTAAGTAGAGACCAGTGATGACTGGCATTCTTCATCACTGAAGGGATGGAGATGTTTAACATCTTTGTCAGTGACATGGACAGTAGGACTGAATGCACTTTGATCAGGGTTCCAATAAAAACAAGCTATGTGGTATGGTCAACACACAGGAGGGATGGGATGCCATTCAGAGGGACTCGGACAGGTGAAAACCCCATGAAGGCAAAACCAACTACAGATATAAGTTGGTCAGTGAATGGATTGAGTGCAGTCCTGCCAAGAAGGACATAGGCATGTTGGGTTGATGAAAAATTCAATATGAACAGCCAACATGTGCTCAAAGCCCAGAAAGCTAATCTTTTCCTGGAATTTATCAAAAATTGTGGCCAGCAGGTCAAAGAAGTTGATTCTGCACCACTACTCTGTTCTCATGAGAGTACTGTGTGCGGCTCTGGTGTTCTCAGAAGAAGGACATTGACCTGTTTGAACAAGTCCAGAGGAGGGCCATAAGTACATCTCCTGTGAAGACCAGATGATACAGTTAGGGTTAATTCAGATTCAAGAGAAAGCTCCAAGACCTAATAGAAACTTTCCAGTACTAAAAGGGGATCTACAGCAAAGATAGGAAAGAACTCTTTATTAGGAAGTGTATTGACCAGTTGAGGAGTGGTGGTTTATACTGGAAGAGGGGAGATTCAGATTAGATATTAGGAAGACACTATTTACTATGAGGTTGGTAAGACAATGGAACAGGTTGCCCAGAGAAGTCGTAAACATCCCTTCCCTGGAGGCTGAACGGTGCTTTGAGCAACCTGGTCTAGTGGAGAGTGTCCCAAACCAAGGCAGGGAGGTCCTTTCCAACTCTAACCATTCTATTTTATGAGTCATTACAGAAATAATAATTACAGAATTAAGTATTTCTGGAAGCCACTATTACATTATTGTAACCTAAGTTATTAGTAAAACTGTCATAAGAACATGGTCCTACGTTTATAAAAATAAATTTATAGATTTTACTCCTGAGTAATACTGTACTTCGTTCTGAATTCCCACATCTCTTAATTTTTACTGACAAATTTGAAGGGACTTACCTTATTTTTCTTACACATTTCTCTTAAAGTTTCTGATCAGCTTGCCATGAAACTCCTTATCTGTCAAGGACTGCAATTTCTTTTGTTATCTGTCTTCTTTATTCCTATGGGACAGGCCTATTGTTCATTCATCCTCTATAAGTTTTCCTCAGTGATTCCTGCGTGACTAACTGCTTAGCAAATCTAGAAGGTTTTCTACTTTTTCCAATTTGTTTCCAGTTTTCTGAAGTTCTCCTTCACAAAGGGAAGCTTTGAGCACAGAGTGTTAAACCCCTAGCACGGCTGACCGACTAGGAGTGAAATCTAACTTTAGGCATTATGAACACAATAGAGGAGCAATGACTGAAGACAAAGCCTCTTCAGATCTTCCTTTTTTCCCCCAGAATATTACACAATGGTACGAAACAACTGTAGCTTTAAAACTTCTAATCACCAATAGAAATAAATAACAAAGAAAGATATGCAACTAAGCTGTTTGATAAACCAACTTTGAGATAACAATTCTGAGCCTTTTTTTTTTTCAGTGCTGCTTATATTCAGCTTCCAGGAGTATTTGATGTAATTTAGTCCTTGCCTGAACAATTTGAAGAGAATCTCTGATCAACTGGGAAGAAAATCTTGTATAAAATTCACATAATGTAGAACTCAAACTACAAAAGGTCTCGTCAAGACCTTCAGACAGTCTAGTAAACAGTTCTTCTTCCAAAGTATCAGCATAATAGAAAAGCTGTTCATTCTCCTTTTGGTTCTCCAGTTTAAAGTTAGCTATAATTAAACTTTCTGTATGTCTATAGAACACTGGGTTATACAAATAGGTGCAAATTTATCCACTTTACAAATATGCTATGGATGTCTACAAAGCTGAGGATATTGTCTTGCACTAAAGGCAAAGCAATGCTAACAAAAGAATGTCTAATGTTTCTCAATGACTTACACAGAAAAAAAACCACTGAGCACTTTTCCTGAGCTATTTTAGGACTGTGGAAGAAAAGCATACATACAATTAAATTTGCTCAAACTTTGAATGGTATCTCTGTAGAGTACTTTTATCTTGGTGTTTATAAAATGCAAGTCTGTATACCACATTTCAAAATTTTGGTAACCTATCCACTGATATTTATACTTAAATCCAAGATGTTTTGTAAATGTGAGTCTAGAAACAAGTAACTTAAATCTGTTATTCATGTATAATCTTCTGCAAAATTGTATTTTCTTAAAAGGGCCTGTACATTATGCTTTCTATAAGCATTCTCAATCTGATCTAGGATTATTCAAGTAAATCAATACACTTATTGAATGGCAAATAAAGCTCTATGTGTATTTAACTTGTAAATGCATCTGTAAAATATTTTATTAACAGCAGGTGGCAACCTTTAAAAATTGGATTGCCGCAGCACAGTTTTACTTTTAAATATATAAATGTAAATTATTTCAAGAATAGTTTTATAAGCAGAATCCAGTTAATTGGAACTTCTGCTTATTGAGAAGATTCACTTCAATCTTCAATCTAAAGGAAGTCTGCATTAACTATGGAAATTATAATTTGTTTAGGAATCCAATACATATACTGTTTTGTACTGCTTTTTAGATAATGAATGTTTTATTAAAATTAATGAGATCATTTGAGAAGTAAGTTAAATTTACTTAGCTTCTCCACTACAGTATTATAATGTTATTACTGCAAATAGTCCTTTTGTTGCTCTTCACATGCAGGGAGTTTTGTTGCTCTACTGCACTGCAAGTACCTTAAAAGCTGTTCTTTGATAGCTGTCAAGGGATAAAGATGCTGTGTATGAAAATGTGGTCTTGAAATGTAAAATTCATATCTGATTTATTTACCATTTCCTGACCCAAAGCATCCCTGCCATTTAAATTTTCTCTCTGACTAGCAGAGAACACAGCCATTGAAATGTCCAAAAGTCAGAGAGATTGCTAGATTGATATTTGCTGCTTCCTGGCTTGCAGTTCAGAACACATAATTTCCTGAGTGAATGGCTAATACATTCTACATGACTTATACATAATTTTCTTATACCTATCCAAGAACGTATTCTTTTACTTTAGGACAATGCGTCTTTACAGATTTGACAGCTGCTCTTGTTTATCCATCACTTTTGAAGAAGCTCAAAAGTATACTTTTATTTTCTTTGTCTTTACCACACTGAAATTAACCCAAATGTAATAAAAAGATGTATATTGTACACTGGATAAAAGGAATTCTGTGATTTACAAATCTAGTCCTGATACTGTAAAACATGGTGCATTCAGAAAGAATTTCTGCAGCAAATCATTGCAGCTCCAAACAATATAGACACATCTATGCAATTAAGAAATTCTGATAAATTTTTATACTGTAGTATTTATTTAAAATGTGATGCATTGCTCATATACCTCATAAGATTAGTTTACATCTAGCAAAGTAGACATAACCCTACTGAGAAAACCAGCAATGACTTGTCTAAAGCAAGGCCAGATATGGCTCTTTATGGCTACTGCTCAATGAACATTGATTTTCTCCCCCTAAGGATGACAATCAAAGTAAACCATATATAACAATACATAGTTGTTTAACCATAAATAAAGTTAAACCATAATATAGATTGTAATAAAGATTATATTTGCATCTCACCAGGACACCTCTGCTCACTGCACCGCCTAACTTCCTCTCCGGCTCCTTCACACTCTTGCCCAGTCGCAGCAGCACCTTGGCAGATCCTTATCCGTCTCTCCCAGCCACCATCACAGGATTTGGAACAGCCACTCCAATGGCCCCATTGGTTCCACTGACCATTTGCTGTTTGGATAAATACAGGTACACTTATGATATGAGCACAGTCATAAAGAAGGATATATGAGTTACTCTTTACTTGAGAAATAAAAGAAAGTGCCCAATTATAATTGATGGTGACAGAAGCTGCAGATGTAGCTGCAAGGAAGACGTGGAAGTCTCTACTTGGAGACTAAGTATGGGATCGTTGTCTAAATGACTTGCATCTTGAGATAAAAAAGAATTTTCACATATTAACTTAGACTGCATGACAGACATTGTAACTTTAGTAATGTTTCTGACATAGTTGTGTGTTAATGATACAGATTTACAACATGTATAACTATCCTTTAAAATCTAAATAAAAACATTTTTATGTGATATTTTAGGAGTTTGATTTTTAGACACCCTGACAGTGCAAGTGAGACTTAGAAGTCAGTATAAATGTAACCTACCCAACCTAGAAGGGTGCTTTTGTACTGCCAGAAGATCATGAATACTATCAGTATAAAAGAGAACCAATTAATACAATTTCTAGGTTTGTGAGACACTTTATCAAGCCTTTTAGGTCTCAAACATACCTCTCCAAAACTGCTGAATGTCCTTTAAATGGTGATAAAACCAAAAAGCTGATACACAGCTGGCAAGCAGTCTTTCCAGGTGCATTCTTTAGCTTTTAAATATCTTCAGGGTAAAAATGAAAAAGAGCGAGGCTCCAGGCCTCCCTTTGCTTGTTGCTGGATGTGGTGCCTCCACTGAGTGGCCTGTGGCAGCCAATGATCCCACCGCCAAACTAGAGGCAGGACAGGCTCCCAAATGTGTCCCGAGGAGGAGATGTTGAGGTGCATCTCCCTGTTACTTACCGGTGCATTCGGGGTTGTAGCACTCCCGGCTCTCAGCCCAGGGTCCTCTGCACTCAGAGCCACCATGGGCTGCTGCAGTGCACTGCCGGCTCCGCTGCTGGGTGCCATTGGAGCAGGTCACCGAGCACTGGCTCCACGAGCTCCACTCCTGCCACTGTCCGTCGACTGCCACAGCAGGCACAAAAGAGATGGACACAGCAGAGTTACCACTTAAGCTGAGCAGGGGGCTCACTCCAACCTTTTAGGTCAGGGGGTTTCAACTGGGGTCTGAAGGCAGCCCCTGGGACTGGGACTAGTACCAAATAGGCTTCACTTCTTAAGATCAGTCAAGTGCAGAAACCACCATTACGAGCTACTTCAAAATGGCTTAAACCTGCTTTCCTTTTTCTTCAAGTAGAGAACATTTCATAATTAAACAATGATGAAACAAATTCAAAAGCCTTATTGAAAACAAGACCCTATTAAAGAGAGTGGTCCTTTTAGGCAAAAATGGGGGCCAATCTTGTGCAATGCAAATGCAACACAATGCAAAAGTGGTCTATTACAGCTGCAGTGACCACTCTGATAGCTCAATTTATAAGATCATTTGTCCTAGCTGTGAAATGAGATCTCTCTCCATTAGAACTATGAAACAGGAGTCACCACTTTGCGTTACAGAATCTCTGTTCTCCGTACTTATGATGTTGAATATACTCTTATCCTTCATCTGCCCTGTAAAGGTAAATATTCTTGGTTCTTCCACATTCCTTTGAGATAGAATGTAGGAGTACAGAAGCAGCCTGCCATCCTCCTCAGTTCTGCTCCTGTGTTTGCAGATTGCATAATCATCTTTCTGAATTTGTCAAGTTAAAGTTTTAAACAATATTTTTCTGTATTGAGCATGTTATCTTAGCCCAGACATTTGAGTTTGCATGAATATTCTCCTGAAGAAAGTTTAGCACTGAGATTTTTATTCTGGAGCTCTGAAAGCTTCTTGATGGAAATGGAATTACAAGTGAAAAAGTATATGGTCTATAGTGGATTTTGGAATATGAACAGCATTAAGAAGTGTGCTAGTGCTAAATCAGAATCCTGGATTTATATAGAATTTTGCAATTATCAGTTCCACAGTGCTCTTGCAGTTACCCAATATAAACTCAAAATGTAGGTTGTGGTACAATTTTGATAAATACTTTTCCTTGAAAACCTGGTTTTATAACTGTTATTGCCATAGATGTACCATCACTGTGGTGTACCACTCAGTGCACTTGCCAACCTCTGATTTTAGGGTTCTTCAAAAACAGGGTTAGAATAGCAGCTTCCTAAGATGATGGTGTTAATAGTTACAACAGAAAGCAGAACCTTTAAGCAAGTGATTTCACATACCATGTCTGTACAATGAAGTATGGAGGTGAACTGCTTTGCTGTCAACTGACAGAAACCACAGAACGCTTCTAAAAGTTCCTAAAATCCTCCCTGTGTCTGCAATGCCCAGGATGTCAGCAAGAGAGCTTTTGAGGTTTTTTCCTTAAATTCTATATTAAATATGCTATGTAATGCCTGATTGTGAACCACTTCTCAATGCACATGACTCTCAAGCTATGAAGCTGCGTCCTGATAATTTATTCATCTGAAAATAGAAATCTTTCCAAAGGTGGAAGCTAGTTGCATTCATTAATCATAAAAACTTTATGTGAAGAGGAAAACATTAAGGAAATTACATTTCAATGCAACCTCTTCAGTTTTATTCATTGCTATATAGTATTATTTAAGGTAGGATAGATCGAATCAATTATTTCAGTGCCTATGGAGAAAACTCATTCTGGGGCTTTTCATATATATTTCATACACCTCCCTTCTTTATCTTTCATAGCAAATAGTGTGTGAGTTTTCTATTTCAGAAATAACATTAAAGGGCAAAAAAATCACCATCAAGATTCCGTTATAAAATTGAACATTTGAATTGCAGCAAATCTTAATATTCAGCAAAGATTTAAACTGATACTTTTAAAGGTAATCAGTATATAACTTCCTCTGGTGAAAGTCATTTAGGTACAAACTACAGTTCAAAATCCAGAATTCTCAAATTACTGCTTATTTTGACAGATTAGATGTAATATCTTTTGCAATACTGAAGTGAACTCAATGCATTAATTTCTTCACTGCTATTTTTATTTGGCATTTGTCTTGTTGTCAACTCTTCCTCATGCTCATATATCATGTTAATTACTTTTGTGTAGGCACATGCGAAATTGCATAGCTGCCAACTTCACCAAAAACGGGATTAATTCAAAGACTAAAACTTTTACAAAACTTTTGTCCTGAAGTTGGAGTATGCTTTGCTGACCAGAATAAAAGCAAAATTCAAGTTTAATAATTATTAATTCTTAATAATAAGAATTCTAGTTTTAATTCTATGAGGCACTAAGTTTCTTTTTTTTTTATTTTATCTCTCACCTCTGTTTTCAAATCACCAGCCAAACAACCCACTTGATAATGAAATGTTCATTAGCTCTTTTTGGAAGGAGCTCTGGTCACAGAGAATCTATTTGCAGCAGTGCTGTGCATTGTGGATATTCAAGTCCATTTCAAGAGCAACCTTGCCAATGACAGACAGAACTCATGGAAGAAATTCTCACATTATAGCTACCCGACACCTTTTTTAAAATGCAAGTTAAATAATTATATATATAATCTTCTTTATAGTTATTGCAATAACTAGGTCTCTTATAGGGCATATATATACACATATGTACACATATTTAAAATTTTGATTGAAATGAATCATAACCAATGTACAAAAAATTCAAAAGAATGCATTATTTTTTTGTGTTAGTTTCAGTTTCGGTGGATGGAAGGTTTAACATGAAGCCCATGTGTTGTTTAGTGACTTACACCCAGAAAGGATTTACTTAAAATTCTTACCATAAGGGCTTAACTGAGATTCAGTTAAGTCAGTCTTTCTTCCTGAACACATGTAAATAGCATGTATTTTGAATAAATTAATAACAATAAAAAATTTATCTCCTAAATATGTTACAATGAACTTCAAAGCAAATATAATTCAGATAGGGTGTACACAAACTGTGATTTCTGGCCATCTCCCCTTACGCCATACCCAGAAAAGCACTCATCTTCTTTCTCTCCAAGACCCATCCTGCACCAAGATTTCCTCTACTATACCCTACAGAAAGGGTATCTTGAAGAAACTAAGAATTGTCTTGTGTAGTATCTTGAAGAGAATTACCATCATATCCTTTAATCACTACAGTCAGAATTATCAAAATTACCTGGCCTACTCATTTGGTATAACCTCCTTTCTTTCTTTGTGCAAAGGGCAATAAAAGAAATCACAAACAAGCCACTATAACAAAGCAGAGAGTTGCTGTATGAGCTCACCAGGGCAGAGTGCAATATTGCAAGGTTTATGTTGTGTTTCAGGTCCATCACATGATCTTCCCCCATATTGGGGAGGTATACATGATCTTGTCCTAGTTCTTTGGCCTCGACCGCATGTGAACGAGCACAAACTCCAAGGTGACCATTCTTCCCAAACGCCATGTACTGCAACAAACCAAAGAGATTTTAACCAGAAACAGACACACAAGTATCAGAAGGATTTAAAAATCAACAAGACTGGCATTTGAAATGGGAGTTATTTCAATTTCAACTTCAAGAAAATCAGTATATAGGTAATTTTTAGCACCGATAAATAAATCCTACATAAAAATTATTTTCAATTTTTATATTCTTTAAAACAAATTTAAATTCAAACCATTTTGTCTAATCTTTAAACTAATTTCACTACCATTTTTTTTTCTTTCATCCTTTTAATAGAATTGGTTTCCCTTTTCAGAAGTTAGGTATGGTAACCTTATTGCCTGATGAGATATCTTTAATGTACTTATCTTCAGAACACTAGACTTTGTGAAAATCAGGCACATACATTATGTCTCAAGTTAATTCTAAAAATGTTAAGCAATCAAATTTGAACTCCCTTTAGAAAATACAGAAGCAAATACAATATTTTTTTACTGTGTCACCATCCTAAAGTGACTGTTGCTTTAAATTGTTGCAGTGGAAACAGGGCAGCACATGTATTTGATTATGTTCCTTGGATATCCCAAGAGCACATAAGCAAAAAAGACTTGCACTATTTAATTACATTTTCAGTGATTTAACATACACAATAATACATGCATCATTCTATCTTAAAAAATGTTCCTTCAAGAAAATTCAAACACATTCAGAGCAAAATAAACTGCAAGCACATACCAGTATTTTTATATACATATATTTCATAAAATTAACAGAATCATAAAAGACACATCTTTCTCTATTGTTTTCCCACTGTTATAAAAATTAATGTATAATATCCATATGAGCTTATCAATCATATGCAGTCCTTTCCACAAAAAAATCAAATAGGATTATCAGAAATTTATCTAATATAGTTGAGCATGTACTGGTAAAATAAGGCCATAAATGCATTGGCAAAATAGCTCTTTCTACACAGAAAAGTACTGCAAAATGAGTTTTTGTTATCTTCTTAAATAATAGTATTTGTACAGGTTTAAATTAGTCTGTGTGCAAAGAGGAATGTAGTAATGAGAACTGCAGTAATTCTAGGCATTTAAGAAAAAATCTACTAGAGAGTAATCAGACTAGGTATCATGCTAGGTATCATGTAACTGTTTTTGCAAGCTTGACCATCTGAAGGGTGTCTGGAAGGTGAAACAGTGTACAACATCTGAGTGTATCATTTGGTAATGATTCACAACTTACAGAAGAAATAGATTTTCTGGTTTGTCCTCGCTTTTCTCGTCATTGTGAAAGAACTTCTCATGTATTGGTTGCCTTTGCCTTGAAGGCATGTATCACCTGCCCAGTTTCTACAAATAGAACTCTTTTTTTTTTTTTTTCATAAGGATCAGAGTAACATTTCCTGCAGTGAAATTCAAAATCATCAGCAAGATAAGGGGAATTCTTCATGTAGGTAAGTTCTAGTGCATTTCATTAAAAGCAAGGAAAATTGTCATTTCAGATCCTATGTTGAGGTGAAGCTGGTGTTACCTAACTTCTGAGAAATTACCACTGACAGAAAATGTCAAGAAGTATTTGGGGAAGATTTTAACCCACTAGAAAACAACTCAATTGATAAAAGGTATTTACTTGGTCCTATACAAGTGGTCAAAAAGCATGATAATTTTCCCACAACCTACATGGCTTGCTGTATTAAAATTATCTTATTCTAAATATCACATCAATCTGCATTACATTAATAAAATATCCCAACCCTTGGGAACATTCCAAATTAATGTTAAAGGGACAGATTTTGGTCTAGTTATTACAGAAACCTTGACTAACTGTGACATTTTGATCAAAACCAGAAAACCTTACTCTTATGAAACTTGTAAATTAACGAATATATCCTTTTAGCTATCTTTTCTAAGCAGTTATAATATTTAGACAGCTACTCTCATACATCTATTTTTTCCTCATTGTCAAAGTATCAAATTTTGAACCCAGACGTATCTCCAAGACTCCAAACTTTCCATCATATGAGAGAAATTAATGACAGATCGTTTTGTCAGATCAGATTCCAAATATCAGTCCTTCATAACAATTTTGTACTTTCATCACCTGATAGCACAATGGTTGATTAATGTGCTCAGATGCAACAAGAAGAACTTCAAGAAGTACCAAACACAGCAAATAAAAATTAATCCAAATTTCAAAAATATTACCATGTAAAAAAAAAAAATTTAGACAGGTCTTAACACTGCAGACATAGGCTGAGATTTTCCAGGGTACAGATGAGTTTAAGTCTATCATAAAATTTGTAGTTTTGAATTACTAATATCAAAATGTTTTAAACTAGTTGTCTTCATATAAACATTACAAAAACATGTGCTGAGGAGATCTTTAAATATACTGTCTTGAGAAAACAGCTTCTGGTAAAAGTGACTGCATGTTAGCAGCAACACAGAATAATTCTTTTGTGATTTTGGATCTGAATGTAAGCCAAAACAAAATGTTTCCCTTTGGGTGAACTCAGGCTTAGAGCACCCTCTGTGGTTTAATATGAAACTGTGTTCAAAATCATCTTCTGCAATAAATTAATAGCTCATTAAGGACAATTTCACAGTACCTTCTTCTATGTACAGAGTCATATATATCTGAAACTAGTAGATAATAAAGCAAATTATATAAAAGGCATAACAGTAAGAAAATAACTAATGTCAGCAATAAATATTAGGGAGAATAAATTGTTTGATACATCACAGATGTATACCCAGATAAGCATAAAAATAACATCTTAATCTAAAATTTATTACCTTTGAATATTTTTCTTATATTTGGTATGCATTTTCTTTTTTTAATACCACTTTATAAATGCAAAATACCCTATAACATCTGATGATTACAGCCAGATGAGCTATGCCAAATTACACCAGATGGAGAGCGGGTCCACAGAGCAGTCACTGTTTTCTATAACACAGTTTCAGATGCAAGATTCATTATTTGGGACAAAAATATTCACATTAATGCCAACTTATCTGTCAAAAACATTGCTAGCATGAGTTTGGATTACTGCAGAGCATCTTTCTGTTCTCTCTGCCACTCTGTGAACCTAATCATGTTGAAGTGAACACCCACAGTGTTCACAATATGCAACTGCTGTCAAGTGGGAGGAGGCATGAGGCCATACTGGTCTTCATCCTACAAGTACATTTTTATGGGATTTTTTATTAGGGCTTAAATGCCTATGATTTGTTCAGTTTTAAACTGAACAGCTATTGAACAGCTATTACAGCCATTGACTATTTATTATAACTGGTATCATGATTTAACATGGCTGAACATCTGCATCTAAGCAGATGTTACATTGAAGGATTTTTAAAAAATTAAATTATAGGGTTTGTATGCAGGTATTTAAACTCACTAAAATGTTACAGATTTCCTTAAGAATAGCTTGATTTGTCCATTTGAAAACCTTTCTTAAATTCGTAACAGATAAATTCACAAAACTATCTCGACACCTGTCCTCAACTCTTCACATCGAAGTCATACATCTACTCCTCAGTCTCTAATTATAAACTTAAGTTTTCTTATGTTTAATTTTCTTCCTCTAAAGTGAAGGCCCAAAATTACAGTGCACATTCTTAAAACACAGTGCTAATTTCTCTGTAACCATTTTGTTAATGTACCATGCAGGCACAAAATTTATCAAAATATGCAATGTTTCCACAATTTCTTTGGTATGAGCCTTGAGGCAACAAAAAAAGGGAGATAAAAAAGCTGTCTTAGCACATCACATCAGCTAAAGTGCAACTTTTGATAATGCAAATGTTTCAGATTATTATTATTTATATTACGAATTTTTCAAATTGCTCCTGCTCCTGCCATGTTTTATTTTACCTACAAGCTTGAAAATGCTGAGCTTCAGCTAAATGTTGTGGTAAAAGTAGTTAAAGGCAATAGGGAAAGACAACTTGAAACTAATTGGGATGATCTACAGGCTTATAAATTCAATGATCTTTCTCCTTGATGTTTTCGCTGTAAGAAATTATCCACTAAACTGCAGTGAATCAGTGACGCTGCAGTACTGGATCCTGATGTGCCTTTGCTCAAAAAACAACCCGTAACAATGGTGGTCACCAGAGCCACTCATTTGGCTGCCTGCTATGCTGCACTTACACACTTGTACATTGTGTTGATTCCATGACACTGACCGAATTACCTAATGGACTCCCTAAAAAATTATAGATCTGGAAGAAATATAAGTGAGCCTTCACATCTTTAATTATCAGAAGCAATTATAAGGTGTAATTTCAATACTAATATGTATCTACATACATACATGCATATATAATCAGCAGGACAAAAATGAATAAATGAAAGCAAGTGGAAATTATGGAACAAATAGCTTTCATGTACTTATGTGAAAGACTATGTGGTCTCACTGTTGTGTAATGATGAAGCTGCTGAATCCTATTTTCCAGATTTTCCAGGACAGTTAGATCAGAGAGAGATGTATTTCCTAACATACCAGTGGGAATCCAGGAAGCTATAAGGAGTATTTGAAGGTAGCTTATGGATAGATGCTTAGAGTACGATCCCATAGGCAGTGTTGTAAGGACAGAGGATACTTAGGCTAGTAATTAAAAGGATGTTTGAAAAAGTAATGGAGCTGTAACTAGGAAAAGCACATTTCTAAACTGCCATTCTTGCATGCTGCCACACAGTACTGACCCAGACAAAGTCCAACATAAATTAATAAAATCATTGTAATTATGTGAAACAATGTGCAAGATGAAGCCTAGAAGACTAATTATTTAGGAAAGGTAACTCAAAACACATAACAATTATCAGAATTAGCTGTGGAGACTCAAAAAGGAAAATATCTTGGAAGTATCACTGCTAGCCAGTAATAATTGTCAGCCATTCCTTTAGGATACCTGGAAACAAACCCCACATCCTAAGTGGGAGTTAATGTTTCAGAAAACAGCTCCTTTGTTACCTGCTAAATATGGAGCAGTCTTTTTTGTATAAGTATTGCTTAGAAGTTTGCTACTCTATATAATTTTTAAGAATTAGCTTTATTCCAATTTACTTTTACAGCAAATTAATTACCTAGCACTTTGTATTACAAGGAATTCTTTTTTGTTTGGATTCAAAAATTCCTCATTCCTTTCTAGATAGAATTAAGATAAAATTCTGTAAAATTAAGTGATTTAAACATCTTGCCTCTTCTTCGGTGATATAAAATCAACAAGAAAGCAGAAAGAACTGCATCTTATTTTGAGTGGTGGATATTCATACTTCATGCAGTTTCAAAGGAATCTTTATCTCTGTTTGTGTGGATGGTTTGTTCTTTCCTTTTATAGTTCTCTTTTTTTCGCCATTTCTAGCTTTTATACTTTCAAGTTGAGAGCTCTTTTGTAATATACCCCACCTCTGGCAGAATGTAAGCTATCGTAACCTTTTTAGAAATAGCTGCCATTTCTGTATGGAAGCATTTCAAGTGATCGAATTCAACCCCGCCTGGGGGTTTCTACCATGAAATATTAGAAAATCCCATGTGACTTGCTTATCTAGAGCACAGTAGAAAAGCATTAGCTGCAGATAACAGTCCTTATTACAATGGTGGTCTACCTTGATACAATTTTATGTTGCTTTCCATTACAGAGGTTCCCTAAGTGCTTATAACGCTGCTGATGAGCAAACTGATGGGATCACATATGCACCTCCTGTTGTTATTTTTAGTTCACTTTAGTTCATTTTTAGTAACAATGTGAGAGTCTGATTCTGTACGTTACCACTACTCATTCAGAGTAGCAGTGGGTTTCTCCATGTATTACAGTATAGCTTACTTCAAAAATGGAATGAGCTTCCCCAGAACGAGATCCTCTTGGGATCAGATGTTACAAACTGCTGAGGAATTTCTGCATCTGAAGGGAGGCATATCATTTTTTGTATTTCAGACATGGCAGAGGAAAATGAATGCAGTTGCAGGGCACATGCCTTCACTTTTACTTCCCATCCTAGATTAATCAGATGGAGTCTGAAGAAATGAGATGTGCCCTCTCAGCAACTAACTTGAACATGTCTCCTCTCCTTAGTGTATAACTACTGCCGAGCTCCAACTACATCCAGATTTCTGAGACAAAAGGAGCAGGAAAACTGCAATGTGAGATACTGATGACCTTTACCTTGTGTCTGAAATGAGAGAGTTACTTTTTGTCTGATCTTTCTTTCTTTGATGGGTAGCTCTTGCCCTTTCTTGCCAGAACAATGTAACAGAAAGTCCATGAAGGCATTACTGTGCAGAGAACATTGTCAGGCCCACTGCCTGGAAGCCAGTACTCTAAATGGCAAAACAACTGCAGTGTTGAATATTATACATTAACTTAACATACCTTCTTAATAAGTGCATGTACTGATAATTGATCAGTGTATGCATTAATGTATTGATGAGCTAAATTACTTCCTTGGTTTGTATTTTATGCTCACACTATGCCTTCACTTTTCTGAGTGAAAATCGGAAAATAGAAACATTTTTTTTCAAAATCTGAAACCACCAGAAGAAGGGGATTTTGCTGCATATTTTACAATCTGCATGACAAAATTTCACAGCTAAATAGAATTACACTTCTGTATTCTGATGAAATTAAAGTTAAAAATAATAATTTAAAATATATAGTTTAAAATTCTTATCATTATACAGTTCAAAAACATCCACAATTTTATTTATTGGCTGCTAACACTACCTGGACAGAGGGCAGTGTTATTGCAAACCCTTGATTCTCTTAAAGGGCCGCTGCAGTGTGTCCCGTAAGGTGATACACAAGTTCTGGTTCGCACCTGCGACCCTTGACCACAAGTAACTGAACACGTACTCCACTGGGCCCACTCTTCAACACCAGATTCACCTGTATTCAAGACAACAAACAAACATGAATATAGACATAAGTATTAATGAGACTTTTTTAGCTTAAGCTTACTGGTGTCTGCTCTTATAAATCAAAGAAATAGAAGTACCACACCAAAATAAATATATAAAAAATCATGGAGGAAAGCAGCTGTGAAACATATAATGAATAGAAAATAAACACCTACAATGCTACAGTCACATAGTGCCTGTCAAAAGGAAACACTCTGATCACTTAGCATCATTTAAAACATTGTGATAGCTACTGCCCTTCAACATTTTAGAAACAATACTGCCCTCAGGATATAAAAGGAACACAGACAAATCTTTATATCATAGCAAAGAATTTATCTATGATATTTATCCTTGTGACTCTAGAATGAAGGCTAGGCAATTGTTTAAGGAACTCTAACAGTATGGGCATTTTGATTAAGAAAAAAAAAACCCAAATGAGCCCCCGATTTCTTTTCTTCAGTAGAGTCACCTCACATTTGAGAGCAGTTCCCTGTAAAAGAGAAGGACTTTGCTTACCAAATTTTAACCTGAATGTTGAGATGGGAACTTGAATTTGATAATTTACTTCACAGATCTGTTACTTGCTTTTCACCTATAGATGTGCTAAACTCTCAGATGCTTAAGACCTCATTCCTGCACATATAATGCATACCACTATGCTCAAAAACTTTCAGATTTGATTTATTAATACTATACATTGGAACAGCATCATTTTTTTTAATTGTTAAAAGTACATCACTATCATATTTCTATCTTTTTGAAAGCAAATAACAAATCTTCTTGGATGAATGTTCACAGAAGAATGCTTAATTTCAGATTTTATGAACAGCCATCCAAGCAATTCTGTAATTCCTTTGCCAAAGGTACTCAAGTTAGGAAACTGGAAATCTTGAGTATTCTCAGAAAGGAAATGCAAAAATAATGTGAATCCACCTCACTGAACAATTTGGGTAAATACTTGTGGATTCACATTCATCTTACTCCATTAAAAATCAGTATAAAATGGCATGCCAAAGCATCCAATATATCCTTGATTTTTAAACCAAAATCCTTTTTGACATAAGTGGGATTTTCTTCTTTAAACAGAGTGGACTGATACAACATCCTCTCTTGAACAGCTTGCGTAAAATATCAGTTACCGCAATATATTTGATGTCTTTAACAGAAGTTTGGATATTAGTCACAATCAAGGGAATGTCAGTAAAACTGGACAACGCTGGTGCTATCTTCTGACAAAGCAGTAAATTGTGCTTCTATAGCAAGCATCTGTCCAAGTTCTTTTTTTATTTCCAGAGGCCAAGCATGAAACATTTGCAAAATTATTGTCTCTGTTCTAAGGCTATTCAACACTTTTTTTTTAAAGAAATGCTCTCTTTATTCAGTAACAAACAGAATGCTTTATAATTAGCACATGAATCTCTCTGCTTTTTGTAAAATTATATACAATTCTAAAAGTTTATATGGAAAAGAATGAAACTACTACATTTTCTTAAATATGGAATTTAGCCAAAGTGATTTTTGCAGTAATTTTCTTTCTTTTAAGCTGAAAAAAGGAGAAATTCAATAACTGATTATTTTAATACTTTTTCTGAAACCAATTTAGCATTTTAATTAGGTCATTACAGGAACTGATACAGGTTACATGATATAATAGGGTGAATACAGCTAATATTTAGGTAGACAGTAACAGTTGTAAGATACGGACTATAAACCCTATGCAAATGGTAAAAATACCTGTAGGAGTAGGCTTGGTTTTTTTGTCTTTTCCTACATGAAAAGAAGCTTGATTTTGCCTTTGTTAAAATGATTTAAGTGAAAGGTCAAACAGCAGAGAAAGTCTAAGCTATGTTTCTCGAGATGTTCCTCATTATATAAAGCAGTCATATATAGTCCGTATAAATTATGTATTATTATCCAACAGAGACATGGTGACAGTGCATAGCTAATAAAATACATAAAATCAAATATTAAAAATTACGATATCAGAAATTTCAAATGTTATAAAAAGTTACTCCTTACCCTTGGAATCAATACAAAATAGCAGCATGATATTGAGAAGTATGATTGTATTATGTGAATTTTGAAATGTTGAAATGAGAATTCGTTATTAATAGCTATGAGCATATATGTACTATCCAATCACAAAAGGCAGAATCTGGCAAAGTATTTCAACATATGTATAGGACAGAAGGCTCTGTTGGAGCAAGATCCTCCACACTAACATGTTGCATGGTGCAAAAAGAAGGAAATGAGAGAAAATCAAGACAAAATATATCTCATCAGCTCCTTTAATTCCTTTTGCACAATGATTTTTTGGTAGTTTTTAATTTTTCAGAGTACTTTCTACTGCTGCCAGTATGATTATTATGAAATGCTTCAAAATATGTTAGAGGAGGAAAATATCTTCACATACATTTACTATAGCATACCATTTTTAATCTAAGCAAATAAAGACTTCTTTATTTTCTAGAACCTAGGTTGTCTAATCAATCTACAGATGCATCTTTGTCTTATCCATTTCTTCATTTCCATAAATGAAAATTTATAGGGGGGTATTTTTTATTTTCCTTTTAGTTTTCAGTTATTTGTGACAAATCTCAAATTTTTATACCTATCATAGTAAGCCTAATATCTCAAATTAATTATTTGTCAGCTACTAAACTCCTATTTTCCATTGCTGCTCAACATGCAAGAGGAAACACAACTTACTGTATGGAAGGCCTCATTGACCTGTGTAACACTTACCTGTGTTATACTCTCTAAATCCCATAACACCTAGGGGAAGGATCAGTCCAAACACATAAAATGATAATTATAGGACAATAAACTATTCAGACAGTATCTTTTAAAATCAAGTATTTTACTTTCTAGTATGTCAGAAACAAATAAGAAAATGTATATTTTAATAACACATTTTTAAAATCTTCTGTAGTGGATTAACTCCTCTATTCTAATAGTATTAAATGCTTTCCATAAATCTTTTCCATGACAGTTATCCATTCCTGTCTCTGTGCCTTTTTAAATCGTATAAACATTTTGTTACACTCTTGAATCTGTTTTATTATTACATGAAAAAAATATTAAACAGGGTTACAGTACAAGAAACCACACAAATTCAGTATTCATTTACTTTTATAATTCTTAGTACACAGGTAAATTAATGAGATAGAGAGATTAGGAAAAACCTTATGAATCAGTTTAAGAAGATATCACATTAATTACATCACAAGAAAATGAATGTATTAGAGGTGAAAAAAATATGCAATGATCACTACAAAGGAAAATCAAAATGAAGAGATGAAAATTAGTATGTCCCAAAAGAGCACAATATCACTTAAAATGTGTTAACCTACAGTATGTAAAATAAAGATTTCCTCTAAACTGAGTGTGCAAATTTACATTCTCTGCTGATACCTCCCTCTCATATATATGCTTGCAGAACAAGACCTTGAAAACCAAGCTTGTGTAATTTTGAACATTCATACCTCACTTCACACACACAGTCTATCAGAAAATGATGGTGTTAAGAACTGCATTTATCAAGCAGTTCTCCAGCGCCTATAACAGATGCACTGCAATGCATGGCTAGAAATTATAAAATACCATGTAAGTAAAATACATGTAAGTTTTAGGGATTTATATGAGGAAATAAACCAGATAATCTTTTTTTTTTTTTTTTTTTTTTTGGAGTAATTGTATGAATTCAAGAAGCAGCATAATAACAAAGAGTGTTATTCCATGTAGTAAGCAACTAACATTATCAGTCTGAGGTAGGCATGTAAGTAAGAAGTCCTATTTGCCTAAACAAAAACTGCATGGAGACAGTGTTCTATGCTCCCTTTTTCTTCTACATTTCCTCACAGTAATATCAACTGGGAGTTAACCATAAAAGGAGTCCTATAGATTAATTGGAGGGAAATATACTTTTTGTGTCCCTAAACTCTTTACCAAACAGATAAACACTGATTTGCTATACAATTACTTCAAATACTGGCTCCTACTAATCTGTTAAGTAAAGCACCCTACTACTAAGGAATTCAACATGCAACATGACTAGAAATTATAGCTCTTTTACTAAAGTGAATATAAGCTGGAAGCATTATGTATGATTGATGCAGGCATATTTTCTATGTTAGTAACTATGGAATACAGAGTAAGTAATTTCAAATCCATACAATAATTATGGGGCGCGAGACTCTCCACACAGTAACTTACTGGAATAGGGTGTGTAGGGAACAGTTAAAAGAGTTAAATTTTACCAACAGGTGCACAAATGATTATTGACATCAAAATGGGCAGCAGTTTTGGTGTACAAGAGCTTAATTGAACGCACCACTGAAATTTTATCATTGACCTCAAAGGCAGCTGTGGTAACTGCTGGTAAACAGCCTGGGTTTTTGTTTCTAATTACTTCAGCTCTGGGTTTGTAATATCATTTTGATACCTTTATCTTAAGAAGAATGAAGTTGCTCAAATAAAATTAGGAAACATGTTTAGCTGACAAACTGTTAGATTATTTGCACATCCAATTAAAAACTACTTATGGCCAATTTCATTTAGCAATTATTAATCTTGAAACTAGAGAATAGAGAGTTGTGCTGGGCCCAAGATCTTGAATGCTGAATGTGTGGACATTAATTTCACCCTAGCACTTAATTAATCTCATAGATGCCTAAAGCTGAGATTAGACCTCAGTCTACTCATAAAGACATTCTGAAACATGTTCTTAAAATCTTTTTTGAAAACAGTGCCACAGCAAGCTGTCCTGTGTCTTGTATGTGTGAAGCTTCTTTTGCTAGTAAAGAAATTCATGCATATACTAAATTATTTGGTACCCACATTCATAGCAGATGTTTTTGATTGATCTGCCTAATCCTCAGCTACTTTATTTATGGACTTTAACTGGTGAAAAAAAAAATAAATGATTCAAAAAAAGTATCAGCTTAGAAAACTGACAAATATGCAGCAAAAGATTATGGAAACATGCAGTGGTTTTGCTAAAATTAACAACAGTAAATAGAAAAAATGTAACTGATGTATTACCAGTTTGTGCCATAAATTTAGCAGCATCAGCTTGCTCCTGAGGGACCCTTTTCTCATGAACAGATCGAGGTCGCTGACTTTTAATTGTATGATCTCCCATCATTCCAAATTCTAAAGACAGAATAAAGGTTTATGAAAGCTTGTGTGTAGACATTTCTCAAAAGTCATATATTGTGTCATGCAATATGTTCCTAAACATACCTCAAAATTGCTGCTAAGATACAGGCAAGTGATCATGGCAGTTAACATCAACTTAACTTTGCTACACTCAGCTTTTAATAAACAAACTTGTTTCTGTAGATTTTCAAACATGATTTTATTGTATGAACCAACATTCAGTGTAGTGACACATACCATAAATCAGTTGTATGACATGGGACAAAAACAATTATTCAAATGCAGACATTTTATTCCAGTATTTTGAACCAGTGCAAACCAAACCAGAAAAATGATTGACACTGTTAGACATTGCTGTTCTATAGCAGAGCCTGCTGCTTCTCCAGAGGACTCCTGTATCTACACTCATCTTTTGGGCTGTCAAAGCCGGCAATAGAGATAACAAATACTCTTTAAGAATGGTGGCAATGAGAAATAATGAAAAACTAGCCAATATTAGCAAACAAAGTACTTAATTTTTTGGCTGAATCCAGTAGTATGAGTGCTAGAGAACCACTTCCTTTCTGCTTTAAGTTAAAAGTCTGCAGACTTTATCTTGCCCTCAGTATTTAAAAATAAATCCACATTGATTTTAGTAGGGAAATCTAGGTAAAAATCAATGACATAAAGGCCCAGGGTGTGAGGGATGAGGGTACTTAATTTCTCATCCTGTCACTCCTGTCATTTTCCCTCTCCAGTCCACCAAAAACCTGAGATTCCATTTTTCCTCTCTCTGATGAATTGTGGCGAGTGCTTTGCACTTAAAAGAGGACTGCTGCATCTTCAGCACTGTTCCCTCTGCTCTTCCCAGGCACCCACAAACTGTCCACAGATTGGTGCAAAATGAGCATTCAGTTTCTATTGGGACTACAATTTTGGAAGTGTGTGCTGAGACCATTGGGTTAACATTAAAGCTATTTCACCGACAGCCATGTGAAGTTTCTGATGAGGCAGAAGGTTCTTGAAGTACAAGCAATAAACCCACTAAAAAATGCCTTTCTGCTGGAAGGTTACCTTGCAAAATTTTGCATAATACAAAATTTGTAAAGCTGTGAAAATAACAAAACTTACCTTCCTGCCTCAAAAAATGCAAAACCTTACGTAAGATGTAAATACTAATTTTCAAACACATTGTTTGGAAAAATCATTAAACATACTTACATTTCTATTCATGAAATAATAAAAGGTAAATATATTTTTAAGGGGTCAATCACCAGAGAGAGGTGTCTTCCCTTCCAGTTAGTTATTAATATATTTTTCTAAATTAGTGTCTCTTTTTGTAAATATTCATTAATGGCACCACTTAAAATATAAATTAAATTATTCGTTTGAGAACAAATGCAGTTTGCATTGCAAAGAGAATATCTGACAATCTAATTAATTTTGAGAATTGAATATTCAACACATCCCAGAAATATATATAAAAGAGAAATAAATAATATACATATGTGTAAAAACATGAACATGCATGTATTTATGTAACTAAGAACTCAGTAAAGACAGAAGACTCTATGCAGCTTTTCCCCTGAAGTGGCTGTGAAAGCAAGGCGTATATACACTGAGTTTACTGCCTGTTTGAGAGGCAATTTAGTAGCTATGGCACCTTTCTTGCAGAAGACTGAATTCTAATTCTTAATTTACTAACAGAGTGCAATAATGGGAGACCTTAGCCAGAGGAAGGCTTCCCAGAAGCATAGAGAGAGGTGGTGAATGCTCCATCTGAGTCCTGCAGCATCCAGTGCTGGGCACAGGCACGTGCAGTGTCCTTCCAGACAAAGAAAATTCTAGGAGATCTGTTTTCAGAATTATGGGTTACAACCAGCATATTTCCATTCACCACAAAAAAGTGACTTATGAGTATCACCAAGCAAAGCAAAATACAGCTTGTTGATGCAGGATTTAATAACTTTTTCACTTAGCAACTGCATATTTTTAATTTACACATTCAGTTCACTTTTGAATTGAATTCAGCTATTGCTGAGAGTCTTTGAGATGCACTTTTCAGCTAATCTTCTTTGAAAGTATTATGCATTTTTATAGTGAAAATATAAATAAATATTGAGAATGAATCTTTCATAACAAAGATAAAAAACATTTCTTGTCAAAAAAGCATAACTAGCCTTACGCAGTGCTCTCATTTTCAAATTCAGCTGAAGTTTTTTAATGAAATGCTGCAGGAGAACAAAAGCAGTAACAGGAAATGCAGTGTACTGGCATCAGTGAGGACTTTAAATCCTCATTAAAATTCAGGTCTCATAAGAAAAGAAAAATAAGGGTCAAGTATATTTTTGTAATGGGACCAGAAGCATCCACTTTGTGTGTGTAAGTACAAACAGGGCTCGCAGAATTGTTTAATCTAAGAACCTCAACAGTAATGTATGTATTATTTATGAAGCATTTTACAATAAAATTTCTTAAGTGACTGTTTCAATAAATACTAAACGGAATAAAACTTTTCTCGATTTTCAGATCCTAGCTAAGTAAAAAATGTGGAAGATTAATCAGTTATGCATTTTTTTCCTTCAGGCCTTCACAGAAGAGAAATATTTAAATGTTTTCTGGGCAGAAAAAGCTTTTTAATCCAAGGTAGCCTGAAGCATGACCAAATGCCACTGTGGTTTCAAGAACATCCTTGTTTGGGAAAAGTGACAGTGTCTGGTGCAGAAGCGTCCTGCATGATTCAAGACCTGCTGTCTTCATTCAACATTGAATGTTTGAATTGAGATGCTGAGTAAAGCAATTTTACTCTTCTCACCCCTCACATATAGTTCTTCCCACTGAACAGTAGCTTCCTTACCCAGAAAAGGTATATTTTGCAGGAATAAATTTCTATGCAGATTTTTTTGTGTTATCTGTCAGAGTTTTCCCTTGAGTGCAATAGGACAGTCCTCATCTCTTACCTCAAACATGGACATCAATCACATTAAGACACTAAATAGAGAGGGACAACGAAGCAGCAGACAGACACATGGCCAAAAATTGCCAGTGTGACCGCAAGTGTTCTGGAAACATGGAAGTGTTTTAATGCTTTTTATTACAATGTTAATTCTACTATCTACCTGCATGAGAATAAAACTCATAAAGAAATACCTCAAAATGCAAATATCAAATAGCACTATGAGGAGCCTTGAATGGATCATTTTAACCAGACTGTGACTTCTAATGAATTATAATATATTACAAACATTTATTGTAGATAATCTGAGGTTTATTTATCTGATAAAAGAATTTATCTTGCAATCAGTGCTCCTCTGGTGGCTACTAAAGTACAACAGCTTCCTGCAACAGGATGTAGATACTTTCTCTCTTCAGAGACAATGGATTAATACTTGACAGTATTTTAGCAAGGCATATATCTTAACACAGATGTGATTTATCATTTCATTTTACATGCAACTCTGAAACACTTCCTCCTAGGGTGAAATAATAAAAAAATAACAGGGATCTCTGAAATTCCAAAGTTTACAGATGGGAATTATTTACAGCAACTCTTATCTGTAGACCCATTTGCTTTACCTTTATTTTTATGTTATGTTAAGGGGATTTTTATTCCTACTGAGTAACCTTTTTAGTTTTTAAAGGAGAAGCTAAAATCTTGCGGCCAATGTAGGTATACGATTTTAGGAGAGAAGAGAGGTGCCATGTGCTCTCTGTAGGAACAAAGAAGAAAAAACATCTGTTAACAGTATAAAAATACAAAGTAGGAAGACCGAGCAATACAAAGGAAAAAAACCAGCTTTGCAAGTTTCTGCTCACCAACTGCTAGTCTGCTTTTTGACAGGTGAATAATCATTAAAGTTATGATCATGTCAAACAGATTTCATGTCTAGGTTATTTATTAATATTTGCAAGTCTGTTACATATATATTCTAGTAATTGGCTGACTTTATAAACCATGATGGTTTGGCTCTTACAGTTATTTTAATGTCACATTTCATGAGAAATTCACAGCGTAAATGTATTGATCTGGTTATAGGTGTACCATCTACTATGAATTGTGCTATTAATGGTACAGAACACACTGATAATACAAAATAAGTCTTTTTCAGCATGATACTTGATGACAACCAAATGAATTAACTGCAAAACTAAAAAAAGTTATTCCAAGACTTTTAGGGCACATAAAATGTAAAGCAAAATTTGGGAGTTGCTGAGCTTCCCCAGTCTGCACTGAAGGAGAGATGGTGAGCAGCTCCTTGAAGGCTAACCAGAACCTAAAAGAAAGAAGAGGCAATCGATTCCCTTGAGACTGTTACATCTTCTCTCACCCACAAAACTCCAGCAGTGTACTTCATACTGTCCTACCAACTTCTGAACTAGAAATAGTCAAATGAGTGTTTTCAATTACTCTTGACTCCAGAATGAATATAAAAGGCGTTACAGCCAGAATGTCCATTGATGTGAACTGCCTCACCCACAGTAGCATGGCATCCTCTCTATGCCAGCACACAAATGTTTTTTCCAGAAATTATGCAAAATGCTGATGTAAGTCCCGGGTGAAGGGGAAGAAGGGGACGTAGAATGGGAAAGGAAGAAAGAGGTCTGTAGAAATATATAATAGACCAGCTAGTTCCAAGTAATTTTTTAGACCAAGCTATTGAATGATTTCAATTGATCTGATTAATTGCAGACTTCCTGGATCTTGAAAAAGTTTCCTGTACATTTAATGTCATTGTATCCTATTCTAAAGTTTCTCCCCCAAAGAAACTAGTGCGATATGCAGCAGTACTTGGGGTTTCTCATCGCACTGACAGCAGGTCAGTACAATTCCTTCTGGTCACTAGATGGCAGAATGGGTGTTAACTTAGAAGCCAAGACTGCACTGAACTAAGAAGCCGTGACATTTTCTTTTTTTTCCGCTATTAAATAATCTCCCCAAGTAAAAAAATAAAATAAAATAAAATTCGTTACATTGGAAGCACCAAGGGGGTTTTGTGTTCTTTTATCTTTTTAGCTCTTTTGTAGGACGAGTTAAAAAAAAACCAACCAAAAACGAAAAACAAAACAGTCAAAGCAAACAAAACAAGGTCTGCAGGTCATTTTTCCCTTACAGTAAGTCCCTTGACAAAAGACAAGAAAATCCCAGGAGTGCTCCCTTTTTTGTCTCCAGCCATGCTTCACTGCAGCAGGGCACCCAGGCCCCACAAGGAAGCCCTTGTTCTCAAATGCTGCATTGACAGGACACAGAGCTTCAGGGCATCAGTGAATATTGTCACTCTACAGTACAGACTTAGGCTATGGCTTTCTATGGGAACCCCTTAAAATGTTATTTCCTCACCAGATGGGAAAGTTGCCAGAATGGGAACATAGCTATTAGCTGAATTCAATTTCCATGGGAACCTCTTCTTAGCAAATGTGGAAAATGTTCTTAGAACAGTCTTTGCCTACTTCCTATGTAGATCCTGGTCCCATAGAAAGTCCTCCTTTGGCTGTCTGAAACCGTATAGAAAAGCTTTGACCAGTTTCAAACTGAATGGAATAATTCATCGGAGTGAATTAAGATCTGAACTAAGCTGTATTCATGAATACGGTGTGAAACATTTCCTATTACTCATTAGAACTTGTGAAACATTTTAATAGTAGTGAAAATATGAAAGGCAATAGTATTTGCACTAGCAAACTAACCTTCTTGAATTAGATCAGGTAAAAGATAGGTTAACATTTGAGGAAGTTAGGTACAAGATTTCCTTTTTCTGGAACACAGAAATATACGACTACACACATACATTCACTCTTTCATCTTTCAGAAAATTAGAGACAATAATTATGTATTCTAAATAATCAACATATTCCACATAGGCAATTAGTTCAAGTTTGTCTCTAGGGAGACCCATTTGCTTCTAGGAATTAAGGCTGGATTAATACTATTACTGCTATTTTTTATTGCGTAAGAAATGAAATACCACTGAATTAAAATCTAAGTTATAGCACAAATCCTGATGAGCTAGACTGTCTAGTGACAATGCAATATGCTGTCTCTCTGTGCATCTCTGCAGTGCGGTATCATAGAATTACAGAATCATTAAATAGTTTGGTTTGGAAGCGACCTTAAAGATCATCTAGTTCCAACCCCCCTGCCATAGGAAGGGACACCTCCCACTAGACCAGGTTGCTCAATGCCTTGTCCAGCCTG